>MIEF01007678.1:0-13451 GCA_001870725.1 Taenia solium | reverse complement strand
CTTGTGCCCAAACTGGGAGGACAGCGTCATTCGTAGTTAGAACCGGTACGTCTGCAACGAGGATGATCTCGTGTTTGCACAGTTGTGAGGTAATCGCTTTATCATTGAAATGTCAATTTTCGACTTTTGAAGTCCAAGGTATTCAATAGCGAACGAAATAAACAAACAACATCGCTACACCTAAATTAGCAACTGTGAATGAAGTTTAAAAGAATTGTGTTATCATGTGGTGAGGATAATACGGACAGTTCTTCTTTTTAAAATCAATTCCAAGTAAAACTGCAAGCTAGCCCCTCTCCCAACCGCACTGCATTCTTTATCCTTCTTCTTGAGAACGGAATTGGGGATCATCAAGCACAAAAGGCAGAAAGAATAGCTACAATCAAGCCTAGAAATGCGTTGCTTGGACCATTCCAACCACGACAACTCAGGAAAAACTTTAAAAATTGATGCGATAAAACAGTCAGCTATTACCGAAGGGGTTCACAGCGCCAATCCTCGACGGTACCTCTTCAATAACCGCACTTCTATCCTCCTCTAGAATAGTGAACCAGCGTTATGAATTTTGTGAGAACAATGAGCTGAGCCTCAGATTCATTCCTTGGTGATGGAGGCGTAAATCAGCAATAAATTGTGCAAACACTTATTAATAACATTTATTTCAGCCCATGAAATAGCTCGCCTTTCAGACTCCACTTCACCTATGAGGTGCGGAAGATGGGAGTTATGAGATAACTCAGAGTAATCTCTTTTTGAAGGGTAATAGCACATAGAAGTAAAATAACATGATCAACACGGATTTTTTGGTCCCATCGGAATCGCCGCTATTGCTAAAACATTTTAGTATTAAGTAAATTGCGAAAATGTATTTGCTTATCTGGTGGTAACGGGCATTACAAGTAGATTGTAAACGACAGTCTTGAAGTAAGCCAATGGAGCACAAAGTCTACAACGCAACTTAAGATTCAATTCCCTACTGTGAGGTTTTGAATCTCAGTTGAATGGATTCAATCATAGTAGAAGGAAGGGATGTAAATTTTTTTGGCTAGGCATTAACGTTTCAATCGTATGCAACTGCAGCTCTGCAACTAATAGCGATTGATATAAATTAAAATGGTGATCCGAAATACCTTACAACTATTTGCTGTGGGTCCAGTTTTCTAGCTGTTAATAGAATTTGTAATGAGCATGTATTTTACAATCCTGGATGACAGTCTTAATGTTATACCGTTGCATGTAATGAATGTGCGGAGAGGAGACAGTACAGAGTGTTACTTATTTGAAAAATGGTGGATGTTTGTCACTTATCGTTTGAATAGTAGTGGGTTTGACTAAAAATATCGTTGTTCTATTTCTTTTCTCATCATGTCAAGGCTAGGTTGAGCACAAACTTTCAGCATTACTTAACTTTAAGAAGTAGCATACCTCAGTCACAAATTTCTATCCTAATGCTATTATACAAGCTGTCAATGCCTGAGTTCTAAAACCGGGCTTCTCTCACAACAGCTGATCACTAAAATGTCGGTATTAAATATCTTACATGGTACTTTGCTTATCTAAGTTCGCAAAGCACAAAAGTCAAGTTTGTTTTATTTGCTATGGCGTCACCTTGCACTCTATCATCTTGACCGATTCACATTCGTTCTTTTACTTCCACTTTTCCATTGCTTCCCATCTGGTACACTTCTTGACACATATACTTCCTGTCCACACTTGCTTTTCTCATATGCAGCATTCTTGTCCAATAAGTCTGCTTTGCCGACACCTCTCAAGTGTCTTCCCTCTTTCCTGCATTCTAAATAATTAATATTGCGTAGTGGTGTAGCAACTGTTTTAAGGATCGGTGAGTGGCTAAAGTGCATGCATATGAAGCGGCGCCTAATAAGTACAATTCCACTGTAAACAATGGGAAAAACTGACTGTTCTAACGATTGTAATAAAATTCTACGCGTTTTCATGCCAAGTTCAAAAGGGCAATGGTGATTCACCTGCGCCATGTGGCATTATGTAACCTCAGTTCAACCTCAAACAGGGTAATGTCTTTAGTATACCATCTTCATTCCATCTTTATTCCCTACACTACAGTCTCTATGACACATTACGTATTTATGTATGACCACTATAATTTCCCATTGTTTGAGTGGAGATCCACCCTTGTGTGCAACAATGACCAGGATAAAGACAACAGCAGTAAAGCTCAAATTTTCCTCTTATATTAATCGCATGTCGACTGGCGAAGCTCATGGCTGAGTGTATATCTGTGGGGTGTATGTTAAGGCAGCCTGCAGGGAAGTCCTGAAAAGCAAATAAATAAATAAATGTGTAATTATGGCATTTGCATTTAAATGTGCAATGTAATTAAAGATTAAAGGGCATGTAGCATCACACGAAACTGATAACCATGTGACGCTACTGTGTTGCTCTCTAATATCAATCCAAATTACCAACGAGAGTTGATGCAATACAACGCAATGTTAGCTTTGCCATATAAATCAAACATTATTAAACTAGTTTAGCGCACTCAGATCTACTCATAAAAGAGCTAAAACGGTGCCTTTTCTGCAGTACACTAACAGAATTCCCTCGGTCCCAACTAAAAAATAAAATTAGTATAACGATCGCTACAAACTTACAGATTTTGCTGACATAATAGCTGGTACTCGCGTTCTAAGCAAATAGTGCCAGCCAAACATCTACAAAGCAGTGAAGATCAAGGCATCACAATTATTTTGAAATATGCTTGATGGATGAAGCAATGCCTACAGTAATGATGCGAACGCATGTGTTCTTCGAATGCATCCAGAGCCATAAATTCTTCGTAGCATTCTGTGCAGTGAAGACGCAATTCGAGATTATCCATTCTCACGACTGCAATGTGGAACAGTAACTAACAAATTTAGGGGAAGTGTGGATGATCTGCAAAGCCTGTGGCTGAGGAGTGGAACAGACGCGAACTCACATATATGTGCTGCCAAAAAGTGGTAGAAGAGAAGATTAGTGGTTGGGTATGGAACGAGACACACACAGCACACATCGTGATGCCAGGCTATTTCGAGGGTTAAAAAATGCCTGTATTACTTTGAACATGTGTGACAGGACAGGGGAATGATAATGGAGAGTTTTGCAAATTCCCTCACCTTTCTGATGCCGTAAGAGTGTCCCGAGAGTTTCGTAAAACCTTGGACACACCGGGCAGCGCAGACTCAAGCGTTCTGAAACATATGCCAAATGATTTGCCGAAATAGTGTTGCAATTCGTCTAATTTGACCGCTTTTGCATATATTCATATACGCAATAATGTGTATGCAGACAGAAGTACATCATAGAATCCAATCTGCCTACCACGATGCACTTGTTCCATGTGTTTGAGGCACAAGACAATGCTTTTGAATGGCATTGAGCATGCTCTACAACTGCAGGAATACATTTTAGAGAAGAGAAGGCAAGCTGGGCCAGATCCTGCCTCAGAGCTTACGGTGAATTCAATGAAGAGGCTTGGGAACGTCCTGGATCTGACCTCAACCTTACAGGTGATTAAATTGCAGAGGAGCAGTAGTCGCGTGTTTGATCATTTGCTGCTTCGTTATGCCTTTCGTATGATTAGCTAGTAGTGAAGTAAGTTTCTTTCACACTGAAAAAAAGATTGATTCATGTGCCGGGTGTTTTTAAAGACTCTTTTAGCATATCCGAACCAATACTCTACTGCTTTCTGTCAACAAAAAGGCTTTCCTAATAATTTACTAAGTTGGGCATGAGACTAAAGTTATGAGATGCCGTTTCAAGTCTTCCTAAATTTATGCTTATTGAAGATGCTTTTAATCCCCCTGATTGCCTTAAACTTGGTAGTTCTGCCCAACACAATGTTGTGCCAAGAACGAGTGCAATGTGTTGCACACAGGTTTTGGGCCCTTGACTGATCGGGACTACCCGTCTCAAGCGTCAATTTGAAAGGTATAAAGCGATGTGAGGTGGGCCACTTAACCGACTCGGAGAAACACCGTCAGTCCGAATTTATATTTCCACACTCTGATTTTAAAGGAGGTGAGATTTAACTGGCAAGACTTTCCTTCTAGTAGCCAGAGGCGGGTTCAAACATGTCATCTACTGCAGTGACTTTATAGGTTCTGTGCACAAATGAGTTTTAAATCGTAAAAGCAAAAAACCACGTTCAATTGCTCGAAATGCATTTCATATCTGTGGACAACTTCAGGGTAATTAATATGTTCTCGTAATAAATGATGCCTGTTCCCGTGGAGGTAAAGCTTCAGTCCCTTGACAATGTAAAGTGCCTAACTTACCCACTTAATCGGCAGCCTTACGGACGTGAAGTATTATTGTCTCAATTTGTCACGCATCATGTTGCATTAAAGTAAAATTTGGGCAAGTGACGTCTCCGACGGCATACATAGTGGAGAGGCATCAATAAGAAAACCACCGAGCTGGTTTCAAATAAATCCCTCTCCCCACTACCCCCAAGCACTTAGCAAAAATAAAAGTCCCATAGGCCATCTGATTGTTCACTCCCTTACAATGACAAAATCACTGTCGATGATGGCCTTAGACTTTGTAGTCCAAGACAAATGTTGAGGGTAATAAAGATGCTCCAACTTTCCACTTAAGGATGCAATTTTAACATTTAAAAAGACGTGTTGTGTTGCATTGCTTTCAGTTAAAGCCTCAATCAATGCCCGCGCTGGCCTACAAATTGCATCCGAACTACATCTTGTTTTATGGGAGGGACTGATATAGACTTTGAATGTGATCAGATTCATTGTCGTATTGCCTTCTTTGTCTGCTCCTGTTTACTGTTGCTTAAGCTTTCTAACCAACCAGATGGTGAATTTTGCTTTCACTTCTAGTGTGGCACCTGCACCATAACCGCATTAACAGAACATTATTAAAATCAGTTCCTAGAAAGGTTGAGGTTCAACTCTTCAAGCATTTGTCGATATGTTTGCTTCGGCGAAAGCTGAATATTTTAGTAGATTTCTTCATTATTTTGAGTAGTAAGTACCTTTGCAGTGGACGCATAAACCAATACTAAAAAAGGGAGAAAGTTTGTCCACTTGGCCAGAACGCTACCGCGGCTTGGTCAACAGAAAAGTGCTCATTGATCATTGTGGTTGCACAAATGTTCATAAAACCGAGCAAAATTCTCGGCCAAAACGAACTCACTGAGTGGATTCCACAACTGAGTTATTGGTGGAAAGGTTGGTGGCTCCACTACTGACCCCAAATGCGTTCATTCTCGATTTGATTGGCCAGATCGTCGACCATGCATTTGCGATAGTTTTAATGTCAGTGCATCCAAGTCTCGCGTTTTTCTAACGAATTCTTCCAAAACTCAACCATTTAAATGCGCAACTTCAAAGTTCTAGTGCAATGGCAGACACGGTCAACCGGATAGTTAATAAAGCCCTTAACCCTCCCCTCGTTTAGATCAATAAGGAAGGAAATGTAAATGAATTGTTGGATTATTTCATCACGTCTCAAAATGTACTTGTAAACAGGCCGTGAAGATCGAAGTATACAAATTTGTTTTTAACAGGGTATAATAAAGCTCAAGCCACCACTGCTGGCACATGGGCCTACCGATTGGCGCCTTTTGCCTTCACTTGTTCACAGCATTGCTGGTTATCGTTTCAGTCTGCTCAGTTAGCGGCTAAATGAGATGAGGACTGCCTTTTGTCCATCATGGAATGCGAAGGCTGGATAGAAGAGGGCTTTCTTCGTCGCCAAAATTTACCAAGTCAAGGAAGTCTCTTAACTCTCTGCTAAAGGGTTGTATATCAGAAAATTGCTTCCGTTAGAAGTAAATTATGCTGTGCAGATAGATGTGTGGCGAGTTGGTTACCGTGATTTTTTCATAAGAGGAGATGAATTAGATGGCAAGGGTAGGGGGTAGGCTCCCTTCCACGGCAATGATGAATGTATGCGAGTCGTAAGCGGTTTCATCGTCTAAGAGACGGCTTAGACAAGGAGACAGAATGGCATAGACTGCTAATGTGTGTGTGCTCTAGCCCCAAGTCTAGCATTTCATTGGACCTGATCGACACGCTTGATTCACTTTAATAACCACTGCGACGACGATAATGATGTGTTCTGATTTCAAACGACGAAAGGACAAGTAGATTGTGTGGGATAATGAGCAGAAAGCACCGACAAAATAGCCATTTAGTGGGTGATTGTCAGTCGATGATTAATAAAAATACGTCAATCTTTTTTGCTTCAACCTTTCTAATGATTTACATAAATGGTATGTTGGATCAAGTACTCATTTTTGAAAAGTAGTGGTTATTTCAGTTTTAGAGCATTCTAAGGAATCTTATGAAACGGAAACTTGAATTGAGTACGTTCCCTAGCTGTATTCCTCCATTACTGCCATTGAAAAACGCCATTTTCTCGTTCATAAAATTCAAGACTATTTGAGAATTTTTAGATCCTGTCTATCCGGCATTTTCTAAATTTCTAAAAAGGGGAGGAGATCGAGCCATACCAGGTACAACGAAATCATAAGCATTAGGAGTATGGCATTAATGGATGTGAAAGGCTTAAGAGCAATACCGTTCTCAATGGTGTGGCGTTGGAAAAGCTATGGAAAACGTAAATGACAACACATCAAATGAGTCGGCGAATGATGTCCAAAACTGGCGGTAAGATAAAAAGTGGAATACAGTCCGAATTCCTTTTGAGCTGCAATTACCGTTCAGATGTAAAGTAAAATAGACATGCCTCCAATTAAATGAATTGCCTTTCCAGGGTAGAGACATTGTTACACTTAAACTTCCACTTTTCTTTTAGCATATACATGCATCTGCGGTGGATAGAATGACTCGTATGGGCTTTAGGGGCCTCTAGGAAAGCTGCATTGCTGGCGGTGTCAAAACCTCAATGCGCAAACGTAATTAAACAAATGACACTAGCTGTGCATTAAGTCTTAACTTCTTAGGAAAAGATTAAATTTGCCAAATGTAGGAGTCGTCGATGTCATGGCTTCCGTTGACTTCTAACTGCAGCGCCGTGTGCGAGTTTGTGTTGTATTTTTAAAATTTTGAATAATCGCTGAATTTTTGTAAGAATACCATAAAATCTAAAAGACTCCACAATCCCGTCAAGCTTGTTTTTGGGCTCTTTCATTCATAACACCTATTGGTAATCTACATGCTTTTATTTACAGAATTCGCATAACTTCATTATTGAAGGAAATTAATAATTGCTTCCATTTAGCTATATGGCAAACCATTCGGTATTATTGAAGTTGTCTTTCATAGGCGAGAATTTTCCAACGATGAAAAGTTGATGATTGAAATTCATATTAGGAGGAATTCACTGCGCAGAACAACGATCTCGCCTACCCTGAAGCCGACAGATTGCACATCATACAGATGAGGATATGTTTTCAGCATAATCCAAAGCCCAGTCTATGCAGTCTTTTTGTGCATCACATGTATCTAATGTGTGTGTAAATTCGTGTAGACTCCACTCACGTCCATCCTTGTAGTTGTCTTACTCAACTGCCCTTTGAAAGGCAAGCAAGACGTATGTAGCGGGATCTTCTCGTTCCTCCTCTTCCTTCTTTACCACCCTGCTATTAGGAGGCGGAATATTGCGAGACATCCTTTATTGAAGGGGTGTTGGGCAATAGCGGTAGGCTTAAATCTTCGACTAGAGAGTTCTTGACCTCCAAGAGGATGCGCGTGCGTTTGTGACCAGGTTAAAATTGTCCTCCCGCCTCTGACCTTCAAAGCACATTTAAACACCACAATTATTACAACGTATATTTTGAAACATGTCAAACCTTTTTGTGGTTTTAGCTTCTTAACCTCCCATTAAATACAATTATTCAGCATTATAATTTGGTTTCGAATTTGCGATGTCTTATAAAATTTTTCGCCCCACATTTTTACTATTTACACGACAGTTTGTACAGCACTTGGGAAAAAATCTTCGTTTTGGCCTACGGCATGATGTCTGGCCACCCTGTACTGGCAAATGGGAATGGGTGGGATATAAAAAAATGGCAACAATATTTACTGCGTTTCAAACATTACCTCGAGGAGGTTTTCACATTCGCATTTAGGTAGTAGTGAGTAAAGGTACGCCTGGATCATGATTCTGGATTTGTTTGACTGGGTTCACATAGGTTTGTGGTCTTGAATACATGTCAACTGTAAATGTTTGGCGAAACAGTTTGCATAGTGAGAAATCTTAGGCTAAATGGAGGTGAATGAATGCAAGAACATCTTCCTCTCCTTCATCTTAATAATGCGATCGTAAGCAAATCCAGTCACCGATGCATTCCATTCCAGATGATTATTTCCCCCATAGGCGGATAGTCCAGGGAACGAAACCATTTTAGAGACGACGCTAAACACTGCTGTAGGTTCTTGCAGCATACTGCCTGTTAGTTATATTTAGCCATGATTGTCCGACTCCACTAACGAATCACAAAATGCTAAGTGCATTATGTTTAGAAAAACTACTTTGCTTACAGAAAGTAGGCAATTTTCGTCGCCGTTGTGGCTACCTCCATGAACTAAGAGATGCAAGCTCGTACCTATTCTGTGTTAAAACAATCAGGAAACTTGATAGTTCCATAAACTTGCACACCCATAATTGAACATGGGCTCTGCTAGGGAGTGGAATTGGCCGACTTCAGACAGTCTCGATGTCGCTGTGACAGTCAGCAATCTGTTTGCAATCTACTCACTTCTGGGATAACCATGACCACGGCAATGCTGACTTAGAAGGCACACAAGTCAAATTGGAAGGACAAACACCGGCAACATCGATATTCGAAATCGCTATGATACGACGCACGGTTGTGGCAACAGAGAAACAGTGTATTCTACATTCTCACCCGCTATACAGAACGTCGTTCCGATACACGAAAAATTATTCAGTCAATTTTGCGAGCCCCTTCTCCAGAAACGTGTTCCTTCCAATCGGGTTTAACTCCATTACTAAGCACCATGAAGCGCTCGTGGCAAAAGCAATTGCCAAAAAAAGTCAACTCACATTCAAAAATCCAGCTAATTTAAGCCGCTGTAGAAGGGACCACCCGCAGCAGATACTAAATTTTGATTGCTGTTATTCAGGAATAGGTAGCACTTGACGAAGATCTAGGTGGAAAGAACTGTGACAACTTGGAGGATAGCGATGATAGTAATTGACGGTGACCACAGAGCACTACGAACCATCCTGGTAACACCACTAGTTTAAAAATTCAAATTAAGAGACAGAACAGTGCAGCAGCACTCGAAGCACGCACCATTATTCCACCCACTTTTGTCTACATCAAACTGCCCACAGAGACGAACACAAGAATATACTCGCTTGTAGCTCGACAAACGCATTCATCCCAACTTAGTGCGAACCGTGTCATTTGTACGTAGGTGTATTGAAATACCAAGACAAATCATCACTGCACACCAGTAAACCTGATTTGGCCGGGTTGAGACGCTTGGTAGCAAAATCCAATTGCATTGCCACGGAAGCAGGCTATTTCCAGACATCTAGGCAGTCCACGGACCTGGTCTTCCACCACCCTTTGGGCATGTGGGTACGCAGATTTTCCAAGGCCCTCTGAAGACTCTTCGAATTCCATCACCGATCCTTCGAAAAGCGCCGCTAATCCTGCGTCGGATGCTACCCCATCCAGTCGGCACAAGCACATCCACCCGCCCATCAGATTTGTCGGATTCCCCGACCTATTCCTCCTTGTCGAGCTACAAGCGAGTATATTCTTGTGTTCGTCTCTGTGGACAGTTTGATGTAGACAAAAGTGAACGGAATGATGGTGCGTGCTTCAAGTGTGTATTTTAGCATTTAATTTTACTACCGCATTGATGGCGTAGGTTTACGCCCACCTCTAACATTACAGCAGACATCTTGTTCCTTAGTTTGCATTTGGTAAACCGGTGGTGTTACCAGGGTGGTCCGTAGTGCTCTGTGGTCACAGTCAATTACTCTCATTCCGCTCCTCCGAGTCTTTGCTTTCTTTTTACCTCGTTTTCTCCTCGCCTTCACCTTCCTCTCATCACTTTTTCCTTCCATCTTTCACTTTGCAGTTCTAAAGACAACAGTTGCTAGAGTAAGTGGCAAACCAGGCTACAGCCCACCCCCTCTTCCCTGTTCTATCTCCTTCTCTACTTTATTTTTCATATGCGTTCACCATTTCAAAATTGTCTCAACTGGTATCCCTACGTATTTCGCATGCAGATGGAAATGAGGGGTAGATTCTCCGTGCGTTCCACAAAATAGCAATTTACGTTCCTCCCACTAAGTCGATTTCTTTATGTATCGTTTATCTTGTCGGTGAGATGGGTTAATAACTGAACAAATTTGCGAGCATGAGGCTCTGCCGATTTTTGCAAACAAAATAATCTTCACAATATTTCAAACAAAAAGATTTTTTACTTTGGCTGCCCCTTCTTGCAGAAAGTTTCTCCACAACAGCAAGCGACGTGGTTATTCTAGATCACCTGCTATTCGGAAATCCGCACACTGAATGCTTTTTCTACTCAACGCTAGATGATGGCACCGGTGGTTATGACATTCGACGCTTGTGAGAATCTGTCACTCTGAGCGCTGCTCCTATTTCATTAAATTTCCACTTAGGCATGTTCCAGCCGCATCAGTTCTGAACCAAGGAAGGTGTTTGTTCTCCAAAATAGACGCAATTCTTAATAGCAGACTAGTAAACCCACATTCACACTCTAATTCTACAAGCTAGGTTCACAACACTTCGTTGCTATACTCGCTCTTTAAAAAACACTCCTGTCCGCCTTAGGAGCCGCCGTAGGCCCGGACATTGGCTTTGTAGAATGCTGTTCTCCTTTAGCTAAACTCATAATCATAAGAGCTTAATCGTGTCGTTGTCTATTGGATTACTTTTATTCAAAGCAAAAGAGAGGGAACTATAAATGTAGACGTTATTAAACACCACCGTTGACAATATAGGCTAACAAAATTAAATTAACTTGCAGCCGCAATTAGCTATGGATGTGATGATGGTAGCCCATATTCTACGTTGCAACAAAAAGGAACCTAGATTTTGTGGAGCACTATCTTCCATGGTACAAAAGAATCTGCAGCTGTGCCTGTGAAAGATTGAGACGTCCTCTAGAGCAGCTAGTAATATCACTGGACATGGGAAGAGGGCAAGCGCAAAGGTCACTTATCAGGTTTGCAAATTTACTGCCATGACAAGTAGCATCTATTCTCAGTTCCCAATCAAAAACATATTACTGGCCCCCTCTCATTTCTTTCCCATGTTTCTACACCAAACCTCATCCCTCGAAGGATCGCTGTGATCCTTTTTAAAATAATAGAATTCCAAGACGAGGTAGTAGGACCAACTCCTCCATCGGATTGGACTTTGCCGCTGCAATATGCACCGATTCTTACTGGCAGCATACAGTGACATCGAATTCCATATGTGTTTGCCCTCCAATTCGTTCAAAATGTGCAGCTTCCATCTGTTCACAAAGCAGCTGGGCGACATTCACTTCGCAACTCTACTCCACTATGCGTTGCTCTTTAGCAACCTCGATACTGTATAATCCTGAGGTGGAACAGGGCTGCTACCAAAATAATGCTTAATGGTCGTTGATGAACAAGATTGGGTTTCGAGTTGATATTTTTTGCTTAGTTAAAAGTTAGGGTTCGACAGAGACATTACTAAAGATAAAGGAGGCATTATTTGGTCCACAAGGGTAAAGCAATGCGAAGGAGCAAACTTTTAAGTCCATAACACGTCAGCAACGACCCATGCAGGCGGTTTATGTGAGTCTCACGTCCACTTACTTCAAAACTCTGCTGTTTGTATTCCACCCAATGTCTTTGTCGTAGTCAATATGAGTCGTGTTTGGAAAAAAGCCAACCACAATTACACAAATCGACCATTTTAACAGCTACTTTTCAAATGATCATTCTCAAGTGTTTTGAAACCCATTAACCACGTCCCAGGGTAAAGCATGATTTCAAGACCACCTTCATGGGTGTAATGAATTGATGCAATCTGGATGTGTATCAGCGGCAATAATGCACCGCAAAATTAATACCTAAATAGAATATTTGACAACAGGAGACTACGTATTCTAACATTGATAGCATGAATGGTGCTGTTTCTGTTTAAAGAGGTCCTGGACTACACTGGTAAATGATGAGATGCCAACTCTATTACCTACACACTAACAAATGCTTCTTGTGAATCTGCACACCAGAAAATTATTCTTGTTCGCGTTCAATTTTGGCTCACCTTAAGCATGAAACGCTTTTCAATTCTTAGTGTGTTGATGTAATACTTTGTTTGTCCGAACTGCCGGTTTCGGTGACTTGAGTGGCCATATTGTACTAGCCGGTTGGTTGGCCCTCGGGCCGAGCCAACAGCCCCTCAATCCCTCTGTTTCTAGAATATATATTCTGTTCAAGTACTATGCCTTCTTTTACCTTCAATGAAATCTCGGGATGCTACAGTTGACATCGAAGATTATTAAAAAACAATAAACGGCTTCTCAGTTTTTACCTGTTGTGTTTGTAGAGGAATCTTTCCTTTTCTCTTCTTCTTTTCCCGACCCACTATTAGAGGAAGGATTGTTACGAGGCATCTTTAATATGACTCAGTTGGTAGGCGTATATCTACGACGAGTGTCGCTGACTCCTTGGAGGAAGTAAATTCGCTCGCGACTAGGTTAAAGATTGTCCTCCGCCTCTCACCTAAGAAGCGCATTTAAACAACATAATTACTACAGTGTTACTTCTTCTTCATTTTTAATGTTTTTCATCTGTTTTGTTTTACTCTAATTATTTGTAAAGTAGTACCGATGTACGCATGCATATGCATGCTCGTCTCGTAAGACCTATTTGTTACTATGCACGACCTAATGCAAATTGCCAAGGTGGGACAGTTTTAAACAAGCAATCAGAAGTGAACACATTGATAAAAAGCACACGCTAAGTAGAAGAAATATTTTAGCTAGTCCTCCTAGTGCTTTCCGATTTTCACTGCACAGGTAATGAATATTGCCTGTTCTGTTACTTACATAGATTTTTGATGCATTTTTGCCTGTTTTGTTTTAAGTTAATCCTTTTCAAAATAATCCGAATGCATGCATATGCTGACATTGTCGTTTCACAAACTTATTCTCTGCTACAGTGAGTTTAAAGACAACGACACTTATCTCCTAAGACTCCGGTGTTAATTTGAACGACAAAAATAATCAGGTCTATTTGTTATGCCGAATACTTCCCACTCGGCTAACTCGAGTATTCCTTTGCGTGTGGATTTTGGCTGTCTTATGTGGGTTGCAGTTTTAGCTAGACGGAATTTTTTTGTATAAAAAGTCAAGAAACCTTAATGAAATTTGTTCTTTTCTAGATGTGGGTGATGCTTTGGCTCTTCAATTCAACAGGAGTGTATATTTCTAATTTGGCATTATCTGTCTATG
>MIEF01007677.1:0-207729 GCA_001870725.1 Taenia solium | reverse complement strand
CCCACCTATCCATTTATCTATCCACCCATCCATTCATCCTCTATCGATCCATCCATGCATACATCTTTTCACCCGTTGTTACATTTACCTTGGTACTCATTCATGCATTATTTTTTCTTCTGACGTAAGGGTCAAAGTTCTATTACCTGGTTGTCCTTTTTACTTAGGATCTTCTTTTATGCTGAATTTTCATGAATATTTGCGACCTAATTGCAAGCCCTATCTCACATTTTCAATGCCAACTTTGACCTCCGATCCTTTTTAAATAAACAAAATTGAAGGTGCTTGACAGTTTTTAGAAAAGAAGCGGGCTGTTAAAACCCATAATCCAATTTCATCCATTCTGAAGTTCCTAGCACAATTGAAGCGGTTCGTTGGCATGATAATCCGTAGCTCTGTGGTTCTGTGCTTCCAATCATCACTGTTTTATGGATGGATTTGAATGATGCATTGTTGATCTTGATGCTAAAATTGAAGGTAGGTCCTTTATGGCGTTTGTCCTCCCACATCCAACTTCCTAAAATCGCAGATCGATCTCTTTACACGCCTTAAAACCTCGTTGGGCGCGGCCATATGTAGCATGTGAGCTATCCACGAAGGAGTCGTTAGACCAACAAGTTCGGAATTATTTGTAGGGTAGGGCTTGGAACTCTGTGGTGCTGTTCTGGCGACCAATTCCGGTACTACTTAATCATCATTGCCTATTTCCTTCATAGAAATGCCGACATTCTCTTCTCCATCGCAAGCCATTGGTCACCCGCGGCAGACAAAGTCGCAACACTGCTCTTCGGTCTGTATACTCAACTCACTGTGGCTAGGCGAAATCTCGCCCTCTTTCAGCATCACGACGCCATCGCAGGCACTTCAAAGTCCCACGTCATGGCAGACTACCACAGCAAGTGAGTTTGCTCTCTCATCCCTCCACCCAGTTCAACTTTTGCAGCTCCCTTCACCAATCCAACTCTTTCATATCCATTTATCCGATTAGATTTTCACTTTTAAATCTTGGGACTTTTCCAACTTCGTCACAGACTGGACGAAGCTATCCGCTGTGCACAGAACGTTTCCGCGACCTGTACAGCTTTCCTCCTCGGCTACGAGTCGCCCGAAGTGTGCTCGGCCCTTGAACTCGAGATCTCCTCTGGCACCTTCCCAGTTCTCCGCTCCGCCAATCCGAGTTGGGGTGCTAGTTCCACACCAGAATTCTTCACTCTCACTTTTGATAGTCTGGAGGATGTCAAAACACTCTATCTCTTCAATTCCCTCCCTCGTCCTCGTGACCACATCCTCCATCTTCACGTTAATATGACACGTCTTTTGTGGGAAATCAGGCGTCAGGTCAAGCAACCACAAACCATTTCGATAAACGCTCAATTTGGGAATGTCAACACTCCGATTTTGGTTCAGCTAGAACCTTGGGACGTCATCCGAGAGTCTAGCACGTCTACCTCTCTATTCCATCTATCCGCTGGTCCCATCCACTTACAGCCGTTGGAAGTGGCACGAGTCACATTGAAACCGATGTCCGAGGTCTCACAAAGCCCTGCTGTCATTGTTGTCAAACCCACACTCTATCGAATCACCCCACTTCCGTAGGTTGATGCACTTTGTTCACGCATTTTGTAGCCCCTCTATTGCCATGTTCTACGAGCAAGAGCCGATACATTCTCTTGTTCCCAAACTTCAATCCAACCTACTCCAGTTAATGTTCGATAAGAAGACTGGATTTTCACAGGTAAGAAGGCGATTCTTGCTTCAAATTCTCCCATCTTTGTGGTTGTCAAGGTGCTGTTGAACAGGGTGACCGGAGAGTCGCACAAGCTGGCAATTAGCATTGAGATGATGAAGGCTGTTTCGGAACCGACTCGTGCGGGAGCCTATATTAGTGCCTTGTTTGCTTCCAAGGAGGTTCGTTTGATGAGTTTCCAATCTTTATTTACTTCTGCTTTTGTAAATTGAGTTTTGGCTTGTCAAAACGCCCTGAAGGCTTGCCTCTACGGAGTCTTGGGTGTTGTTAAGCATACGTGTTGAAACCTCTCTCGATCGTGGATGGGAAGGAGGTGGATCGTGGAGGTGGTGCTCAGAGTCTCAGAGGCCTCTTCTGTGTCGTGATTCTATGAAGGATGGGGCGGACGATTAAAGCACTAGTTTTGTTTTTCCTTTCTTTTTCATTTCCAGCCTCTGGCTAAGGAGCCCCTCAGTATGCGTGTTCTCCGCGGTCCGTTGACTGAGGAGGTCACGAGCTATTATTCTCAGGTGAAACATACCCTTCGCATCCATAAATTCAGTCAGTCTCTTGCATTTCACCCCTTCCCCCCTTCCTTTGGCCCTCTGTGGTTCTCCATCCAATCTTTCCTCCCTCAAGATGCTCCCGGTAATCTCGCCGTGGAAGTGGAGAACGTCGTTGATCTCACCAACATAAAGGCAAGCGTGGAAATCGTAATGGTCATTCAGACGGGCATTCGAAACACGAAAGGCATCTTCTTCACCGACTCCAACTGCTACCAGGTAAGATGTAACCGTAGTGAAGACCTAGACGGCTATTGGAATGCTCCTCGTGGTCCCTCTTCTGGCTCCTTGGAATGTCGACTAATAGCTAAGATAGTAGGATAACGGTGCGTCATTGGAAAGGCTGTTAGCTATTCCGTCAGTGGTAGAACATACCGTAGTTGTCGTTGTAACTCTCGAATGCACCTTCCTCTGGAAGGATTGGTTTGGAGGTTGCGCTGAAGACTGGTCAATTCTCCACGTGCAGCGTGCCCTGTCCACCAATCACTTTACCTAGACAGTAAGTCATTAGCTTTAAAGGCCATCTGCACGAGAGCATTAGCTAGAAGGCTCGAGAGAGAGGCACTAAAAGGAAGCTTCTAGGGTCTCCAACCAGTGTTCCAGACGCCCTGAGCAGCGCCTATTCAAGGCTCGTTCCATTGGTGGTGGAAATAGCTCTGCCGTATTCCTGAGTCTCCACAAATCCATGTTCGTTTGGCATCATTTACTTTGTAGATGATCCAACGGAAATACTACACCAAAATTCGTCCATGGGGCAACCGCTATCCCATGACTTGCGCGGCCTACATTGAGGACGGACAGCATCGTGTCACCCTCCTGTCAGGTCAGTCAGTTGGCGTGATGGCTGGTGAAAACCCTGGCGAAATTAAGGTCTGGTTGGATCGAAAAGTTTTCTCCAACGATAATCGTGGAGTGGGCGAGCCCCTGACCGATGTCAAACCGAGTCATTCAATCTTTCGCATTCTCGTGGAACGCGTATCAGCGCCTGCTGAAGTTCTCCAAGTCGGCGCCACCTTTGTGGTTGGTTGTCCATCCTACTTGACGCCCATCTTGCACCATTTAAATGGGACAACTTTTATGAGGTCTTTTGATTTACTTTAAAGCCTAGTCTCACCGCGGAGGCTCACTATGTCCAGAGTGATTTGACTTTCCCTGCGGCTCAATTTTTGACCAACTTCAACCCCTCTTTATTGGTCGCCAACAGGCAGTTGATGGAATCGACGGGACTTCCCTGTGACTGTGATTTGGTCACACTGAAGACGTTCTTCAGTAAATCAGAGCGGTACAATGGTAGGTTCAGGCTTTCAGTAGGCTGGTAGGCGTTTAGAAAGCAAAATGTTTACTTTAAAACTCAGGAGGAGGGGAAGGGGGGATAGTGGTGGTGATTTCGGTTCCCTTACCTATCTCGCAACCAATCAAGTCACAGACTTACTAATTGATGCAGTAAAACAAAATTAATGCGTTATTTGAGTGGGACCTGCTTGGGAAATGGAATTAAAAACGAAAAAAAAGAATAAAGAAATCATTAATTACTTCTTGTCACTGGTGAAATTGTTTTAATCAAGGTGCTACTGAAATGTAATTTCAGTAGACCGTTCGAGATGTCAATGTGTTGGATTATTTTGATGGCGGCATTAACTCATTTGCAGTTCGAACGTTACGGTCTCGTTAAGACTATGCATTTGCTCTCAAGCCTGGGGGGTTGTGTGTTTGCATAGCGCCTAGTTTGCTAATGGACTACGCATTGCTCGAGCTTCATTAGCATTTGCCGATGGCACAGCACAAGTAGTCCCGTTCCTGTTTGGTGGGTCGGTCGCAGCGCTTCCTTTTACCACTTATTTTTTTCATTTGTGTAGGACTTAACAGCGTGCCGGGCAGCCAACTGGGCGTGATCCTTCATCGCACCGTGCACGCGTGTGGTACAACCTACCTTTGTGATGTCGCCTGCGAGTGTCCTTTCTTGGAGAAACTTTCGGTTCGTTAGTTGTTAACATCTTTTCGTGGGTCTTTCAAACCAACTGATTAAAGGAATTGTACTTGTGAGGTCATGCACAAGCGTGTTGGCACTTGAGCTTACGGAATCTTGTTGGTCTTGTGTTTGTTAGCTGTGTGAGCCGAAATTTATGGTGCTGCCGCCCTCTTGTTGGCTTTACAGACGAATCTAGAGGTCACTTTATCATAAGGTCGATTGGCAATGCAGAAGTAGCTCCCTGCTCCCGTCAAAAGGCGAGATTCAGCATAGCTCTCAGCACTTCCTGTTTTTACAATTCTGTGGCGGTCATCGCTATCCAAATGTGCAAGACGCGCCTCTGGATGCAGCTTCACCTCTGTGTGTGGCTCCTTTCCATCTCTTTGCGTCTCCATTTTACTTTTTTTCTTTTCTATCTCTATTCAGATCCGATGGTCTGATGCCTTTCCCAAACTAATCCCCAAGATGGCCGTAAAGACACCAGTGACACTGATTCCCGACAAGTCGACTTCCACATCACCCGATTCGGACATCAATGTTGGGAGGATGGAGATGGATGGCTTCCTTCTAGTGCCTTCCAAAAACTAGGTTGCCAGTCAGTTTGAGTGGGGGGAAGTAGAAATATCTTGTCTTTCCTTGGTGCACATGAGGTTCAAAAACGCTAATAACCTGATTTCTCTTTTTAGGTATGTACTATTACTCCTTTTTCTAAAAGCTCATGCAATACTTGAGAGATTCTAGTCTTTCATTTGGGAGGCCTTTTTGATGTTTTTGTTCTGGAGAAGGATTTTGGGAGTGTGTGCGTGTGCGTGTCTTGGTGCGCGTAACAGAAGACTAGGACGTTCTTAATGCGTGTGGTGCTATAGGAACGCCATTTGTTCCCCAAGGTGGCACTCGGATAGAGTGCGTGTCGCATTTTTTGGTAGTGAGTGGTAACGCCAAAACGTGTTACAAACGTCTTGCCTGCGTCTGAAATGACTCCTCAGCGTTCTTGGCCCGAGAAGTAGAGGACTATTGGGGATCTGAGTGCTGTGGTGGACGGTGATCACCCGGGCCATCGTTGAGAGGTGCGTGGGAAGCTGTAGTGCAGAAAAAAAAATCGCGGATAAAGTCAAACCCCCGGTCGATTTTCTAAGCTATTTTAGTGCTAATAGGGCGTGGTAAGTGTGAAACTGTCATGGGTCTGTGCTGGTGCCGTCAGTTGGGGTGATATTGACGATAATGGTTCCGCACAGAAGGGTGGGTAGTGCAAGAGGTCATGTGACAAAAGGCCTGAGATCGATGCAAAAGGCTTGGGGCGCAGGATAGCACTCTAATAGTGCAAGTGTTGCCATGGCGACCGCACGCGGATTAAGCAATTATTCATGAGGCCATTTAGGCTGGATCGCGTCTATGTGTTCCACGTGTAGTTTCGCTATGCCCCTAATTCCACCAATCTGTCTACAGAGATGAGTGCTGAATAAAAGGATTAAAATTGGCACTAAATCGAACTAGGATTGAGGTGCAACATAATTTGCAACATTTAAAACTTCATATTATAGATCAGGGATAAATGCTAAAGTGAAAAGGGAAAGTTCTGTAGGTATCAAAGGGCTGTCAAATCGTGTACGCTAGAACGGCCTATATTTAGAGCGCAATCACAGAGGATTTTTTAATTGTCACCAATGCAAGTACAGTTGGCCGATTTGAAAGCCAATTACTCAATTAAATGATTCAATAAATGTTTGACTGATGCTCTGGTAACACAGGTTGGATAGTGTTCATCACTGTGCATGTGATATGAGAACGAGTTGATATGATGCTCCCTATCATCTCTACAAAACTCTTGGTGGGGATCTCAATACTCCTCCTTAGTGCAATGCTACAAATTGAATAACAAACAGAGCATTCTATCTCATTCCACACTTAATTGTGATCTGCAAGGCATGCATTTCAGTTCGTTGAATTTTTGTAAAACCACGTTTTTTGTTCCATAAAATATTTCTAGCTTCCTTCCCTAGCTTAGGCGGATTTAGTAGCTCGGCCACAGCTGCTTTAAGTCCATTATTACCCATTTTAGCCCTTCAGATGATTGGTTGGACTCAAGGTCAGTAGCTCCGAAAATGCAAGCGGGCACGTTCTTCATGATTCTGGCGGAGTGTTTCTGGGAAAAATACTTCAATAAACTTTTTAGAGATGCACAATCGTAAGGGGGAAAAAGAGAATTAGTTCAGGGGACCCGACAAAGTACATCTGTTGCACTTTTAGTTTTACATTTGTTGTGGGTGAGCAAAAGCATCCTGTTTCAGCATTCTCTTGGCCTCTTCACGATGCAGAACACATTCCAACATGAACTTACCTTGAACGTCCCCCGTTGACTAATTTGACTTAGGTAAAAAAAATTAATGTTTACTGATAAATACGGTGGAACAGAGGTCAGCCAGCATGATCCAGACACACTTGCATGCGCCCTGCTCTTAGTGAATGCGCATCATTTGCACTAAGAACGCCTTCGTGGATTCATTGTTCCCCCGACCTCTCGACTACTAAGCAGTCAGTAGACATGGCATTACTATCGAAATTTTTATTTGTCGGAGGTTACGACCAAGCAGGAGGTTACAGCCTTTAGCTAGCGGAGACAGCTAAGATTGTGGAGTGGTCCCGTCTCGCAGATTATGTCATTTGGATTATTGTGGCCTTAGGAGGGATCGAGCTAGAAGTAGGCGCCCTTGAATATATGTGAGAGACAAAAGCAAATTTTCCTAGAGCATCAACACAGAAGGGTTTTCCAAAGCTGTATTTTTCTCCACAATCAAGTTAGCGTCAGATATCACTCACTGATATTAGTAGCATACAACAAAAAAACGCAAATGCTGTGCTCTAGACAGCTGGAACAAACGACAGTCTTCAGGCAATTGCATCTTTTTTTTTTCAGAAGATCGGTCATTAAGTTAGTTAATATTCTACCCTCCAAAATACTCAGTCACCCATTCCTAATAAAAAATCGGACGGATGTTCTACTACTTTGGAGGCACTAACTTTATGGCATGGTTAAAGTAGTATTTTAAAAGACTATTTTAACTTTACACCTTAAGACCGATGGACAGATGATTAGGATCATTCCTAGCACGCATAGAATGCTTGCCGGATCGATTACTGTGTTGTGGACTGGATTTCAATGCTAGGTATTGTTTAAAAGAAACGTACAGTTAGCCACCTTTGCCACTACCCAAATGTCGTCCCTCTCCGCTGCTAAGCATTCCATCACCCAAGCGTGCACGATGCCCTCTGTGTAGGCAAGCTGACACCTGTGGGGTCGAGTTTTGGGCCTTTGTCCTCACCAAGCGATTCTATACTTACACTCACCATCATTGTTGTTGCAAGTTGAATTCAATCTAACTATTATATTTTGAAAACCTATTAGACATACCGCCATTAAAGTACTAGTAGACGAAAATATAGATCGTATTATTTACTGAATACAAATAAGTAGCAAGAGCAATGCAACATTTTTGGATTGGCATCTGAACCCTTGACCAAGATTATAAATGATAAGGGCAAGATTTCATTAAACAAAGTTTTTCCTACATGAACGAATTGAGACATGCAATAATCAAGTAACATAGACCATAAAAATCTCTTAGCTGTTCAGCTGCCCAAAATGGTCAGTGGCATCTTGTTTACCATTAAGTGGTATAAAGTAGTCACTAAATAAGATTTTGAATTTGCGCTTAAGGTTTCAGGTCAAAAGAAGATTCTATTTTGTTGAAAGCTATTGTTTAAGCAACTTCATAGGTACACACTTGACACAGTACACCTGACCGAATTTGGACTCCTGGCATGAGCCGAGATGACACTGTCACTTCATGCATTTCTACTGCTTTGTAACACGTGTTTGTTGAGCTGCACAAATGCGAAGGCTAGTGATCAGATCAAAATGATGCTATGAATGAAGAAAGGCCACTGATGCCTGAAGGAGTGTGAGGTGAAGCAACCTCCAAATCGTTGATCGTAATCCCACACTCCGTCTCTGCATAATGCCTACTGCTAACAATTTTCCCACCCACCGTAGACCAGGAGCCGGAGGGAGAGAAAGAATATAACAAAGCTACTCCAATGCCTTCTCTGTGCCTCATAGTCGTGACTGTGGAGGAAAATGTGCTCCTAGGTCTTGCAAAGGGATGGATGTAGGGAATAGGCAGACCAGATGCGAGTGGTCACACATCACACTGATTTGCCTCTGGTAAAGCAAGTAAAGTATCGCAAAGCCGCCTATGCACTGGGCGTGGCATTCTTTCCCCAGCGACTTGCCTACTTCACAATTGGTCTTGGTGATTATAGGTGGACGGGTTGTGCTTGGAAGAAAGGCGGAAGAGGATGATGTGACAACTCCTCTCCTCTCCTCTCCTCTCCTCTCCTTCTTTGGACCGCGTCCTTGCCATGGCGGAATTCAAGTGTTTGACTGTCTCTCGTAGCTAATAGAGAGGCATCACATTGCTTAGACGAATGCTTTCCTCTTTCGTAGTTCGTTCTTCATTCTGAATCCACGGAGTACTGGCAGTACCCAACAGTGATGGAAGAGATTTTTCTTAATGAGTGAGATAACGCATAGCCTAAAAACAAATAATTGAAGATATGGACAGGACTTTCACATACTTTTGCGGCTTCCATGTCATGCATTGTTGTAGGTGAACACATCACGCAGCAGTTGGCACAGCCAGCTCCTGAGACGAAATATTCCCACCTCTTTTGCACCTTCACCACTCCAATGGAGTCAGCCACCAAACAGGGTCATGCCGTCACCTCGCCGCCTTCTTTCTTCTGCTCTTCGTCCTTTGAAATCCATTTTTGGCTAACTTAGTGGATCTTTGATCCATTTAATTAGTTGGCATGCGGCACCTCTCTCTTTCAAATGTACTTCTTTTACACTCTGTGTGTGTGCTTGGAGGGAGCAGCATTTTTTAACTCAACGACCTTCGAAGGAGTTTATCTAAGCATTACACTACACTGACTGGTAGAATAGAAGTTCGTTAAATGGTTGTGTAAATGTTTGCGTAAAAAGAATTTGGATGGGATGGGTGGATTTTGAGAAGGCTACAAGATTCATGTATGAACACGGTCTAGCTGCAAGATGGATAGGCGAATTATGGAGGATGGAGGGGTGCTGGATAAAATATTTGAGTGAACGGACACAGAATGGGAATTGAATATGCGATGTGAGATTGATGGAATGATTCGGGATGGATGAATGCATGATGAATGGCTTTGTGGACCCTCATTGACTGGATATGCAACTACTTGGTTACGGGACGGAGGGAAGACCTATATGCGATGGACGAACCAAGATTTTTTGAGAGAGGGAGAATGGCTCAATTGATGTCTACCCGATGATTTGTTGGATGAATACAGGATGGATGGCCAAATACACCCAATTTGGACAAAGTGTTACATTGATTTAAAACATGTCATCATCTAGAGAACTTATGAGTGTATCAAAATAGTTTTCTAAATTTTTTTGCTAAAAAAATAAACAATTTGTGGATTTCTGAGATCCACTTCACCACCACTCGTCATGTGGAACCACGATACTACTTAAATGAATGTCCAATGTCCGAGGTATTGGTGTACATCTACACCATTCATGTGCCTTCTCTACTGGCTACTTTCTTTCGTCCAATAGGATTGTAGTGCAGCTAACTTAAAGTGGTCACACTTCAAACTCGTGGTAAAGATGTGGCACCTCTGCGGACTTCTTGTAGTCACATTGCTGGCGATGTTGCCATCAAAAGCTAAAGGCGCTTATGAGTAAGTTAACCTTCTCTTTGATTTTATTTTAGCATAATTCCTTGCCGGAGACTTCATGCTTTTGTGGTAGACTAGACTCTACTATCCATTACTTCAGCCCAGTAGCGTGGTTTGGTTTCTTGATGGTCAGTCTGTCGTAGACAGTCGAACCAACAACTTGGCTCTCCAAGTAGGCTGAAGTAGATGGAAATCCAGTGATTCGTTGTATTGGTGTTAACAGCATGTTTTTTAATCAAACTTACAGAATGCACCTTCTTCCCGTGCTGTGAAATAACTCGAACTAGGTGTGAGCTTCTATAACTGTGATACAGAGGCACCTTTGCCTCGAAACACTGACCAGATGACATTTGACAGTTTATGAAGTGAGAATTTTAAATCTATTTTGGAGGTCAAAAAGGTAGTACTAAGTCACTATACTTTTCTCATTTCGAGAAGCTTATCATGCTGCTAGATGTGGATCCTGTAGTCCTTTTTTTCAACCCATTTTAGGGATCAAGATCTAATGCAACTTGTGAGTGGGATTTGGGATGCGGATCCAAATCGACTCAAAATTGGAAAAGATCTAAAACTGGATTGGCAAGGTGAGAAGCTTCTGGCGTAGCATTCAGTGGTCAACTCTCGGTGACATTTATCAAGTGCTTTGGAGGTTTCAAAACCCCCATTAAGTCGCAATATGTAATGTTAGTTTTAAAGTGTAGATATGATGGAAAGGTCAGTCAGTCCCTTGTCCCACTTCCTCATCTCGAACGCCCTCCTCGAGTCAATTTTGGCGATATGAAATAGCTATTACCTTGAAATCATCCACGAGTGCAAAACCTTTGAAAATGATTGTATCCCAAATCCACAGGTTTGAATATTCTGATCCTTTGTCATCCATAGAAGAGACAATTCAAAGCTGTAGAAGCGGACACCTAGAGGCAGACTCACCTATAGAAGAGAATTATGCAGTAATTTGTGTGAGAATCAATCCATTTTCTTACCCATTTCACGTACCACCCCACACGTATCCAACCAGTCACAGAATGGGTGCTTCGAACCACCCTGTCCCATTACAGAATGCAAGAAGTGTTGGTGACTCAAGCGACTCCACCATCACAAACCTTTGCTTTCCTGTCGTGCGGTTTGACTTTGGTTATTAGGTCCACGATTGGGTAGAATCGTCAACTAGGATGGGATCCATTAATCGCCAACTCTGACAGAGCAACCTCAAAATGCACGCTGAGGACTTAACATGCTGCCTCTTATGTTCTTATTTACCTTTGGGTCTAGGGATTGTTAATGAAAAAGATCCCCGTCGTGATGTCGCTCCTAACCCGCTATTTAAGAGCGTCTCTAAGTGTTTGAAAGGAAATGCGGTAGCAAAGGGCAAGTTCAACTCTTCCGCATTTTTAGTTTCATATTCTTGCGAATTCTTGATCTCCACTTAAAAAATTGAGTTTTTTATTTAAAAACATAAGCTTCGATCATCAAGTGTTGTGTTCTAAGCAATGGAAGCATAATTCATCAAAAATTGAAGCTTAACAAAAGAGTATTTAGAGTTTGTTAAGCAAATTTGTAAATCGAGGAGTAAATTCAACGCTGCTTTACCACGAATTAAGTGCAAGAAAGTGGCAGCATCTTGACTGAAATGCTGGAATGCATTAGCATTTATTTCACTTCTGGACAACTACGAGCATCGTGTCGGCTTCTCCGAGGTGGAAACACCTGAAGAGAAGGCAGAAATCCAACGCTTTTTGGACGCTGTTTTAAGCACGTCAACAATGAGGAGCTTCTACGCCTACCTATCGAAACTCAAACTTGTTAGTCCAGTAATCACCGAATTCAAGGAGGAGTTGCGTCGAATCTGGTTTAAACCCTACAAACGAATAAGGTAAATAGGTCATTAAATGGACGGAAACCCTAGCTAAGACTCTATCTTTTTACGCCTACAGTCTTAAATGAATTACACAATCAGTTAGTACCTCATGCTATCCCCCTTGTTTCTAGGACATAAAAGTCGATTATGTTTAGGTTTTTGTAGCAATGAAAAAGCCAATTTTAATCCATGGTTTCAAAAACAATTGCAGCTATGATTAATTCTCGAATGAAGGCTACGTGACAGAGGTAGTGGGTGACAAATTCTTTTGTAATTAAATATAGGAATGTGAATAGAGAGTAAAAATGGTAGTTAAAAAGTTCATTAGCAACGCTGTCTGCTCTGATTTAGCGTCAAAACTTTCGCATTTTGTTTATTTTCATGTCAAAAGGAGGGGTGATTCCTCCCCATTCGAACACGTTTTCGTTGGTGAGACGAAACAGGAAAATGTATTGGGCATGCACAACTGGATTACTTTTTGTCTGAACGAGAAGGAGGGCATTGTCGATTATCACGGATACAGTCGTCCAGTAAGTAACTAATCGTTGTTAGCCCATTGCGTTACCCATCTCGGGTCCACTTGTTAGCACTTTTCTTGACTAAAAACGGTGCAACCTTGATGTAGAACGAACCAACAACTTATCTGATTAGTATAAACAAGACGAAGGGACAAATATGCAAATTTAAATTGGTTGGTGAAATCTCTAACTAATAAAAAGGAATTTTCAAGTGGTTGCCGTTGGTGAAAAAACACTTTTACAAACGGAAGGTAGCAAAAGCAGAACTGAAACTGTAACGTATTTATTCATATTATCTGCCATAAGGGCAGTTGACTTAGCATTTAGGCATGGAGACCTATTTATGTCGACAGTTTACATACATCTGGCGCAATAATGGAAATGAGCTCAGAGCAAATTTCTGCAGCTCTTCCCAACAAGACGCAAATAGGCTCCAGAGCTAGCATTTCTAGAGCATTTTGCCTCCTAGAAACGAAACCCAGACATTGTGGTCCACGTCACCCAAGATTTGGTCCCTTTGTACTTCCCATCTGCGCCTTCCAATTTATGAGCGCTCAGGTGTTCACCTAAAACTGGTACCAATAAGAAGGGCCTAAACGAGAAGGCAAAACAATGGAAGTGAGGTAGTACTATCCTTCTAGTTCTCCACTGCAATTGTATGTTCCATGGTGTGCTGCATGTAAGATGGAGCACTTGATCACCCAAAACAAATATTTGATGCTCCCTTGAATGTCATGTTTACTATTGTGCACCATTTCCACGCTACGCAGATCTTACGAGGCGCATGTTGGGCCTCGTAAGCCAAAGGCAAATTGAAACACCCGGACCGTATAACCAACCGTTGTCGCTATTCCAGGATCCATGTTTTGACAGCTATGAGGATGTGTAACCTCTCATGTCCTGTAGGCGTTAGTTTGACGCAAATTCACCTTTTAAAATGCGGAATGTTTATAGTTGTATGTGCGCATGTCCGACGAAAAACACGCTAGTATTTCAATCATCTGACGTCGAAGCAGAGCTTTAAACTTCTCCGGTGAATGGACTGACATTCTGTAGAGAATAGACGAATGGATTTGTAGTGAGTTAATTTCAACTACAGCTGCAGTTATTGACCTTCTGTCTGTCCTTTTTTGTAGAAAGCTCAAGATCCCGATTTTAAGCGTAGCCTCCGCTTCTCTATGCATGATTCTTTTGAAAAAGCCTACGGCACAATGCTCATAGGGTCCTCAGTAGAGTTTGAATTTGGACTCTTCACTACAATCTTTCTGAGGGCGAGGGAACTCTTTAGAGGCCAACAAGATTGGCCACCTTTCCTTCTCATGTTGGAAGGCAAAAAGGTCCTTGTCCAATGCCATCCAAAGGACAAAAACAGGATGGGCTCTTGTTACTTCATGTAGATGGTCAATCTTCACTTCGCATGTTTGTTCTGCGTTGACCACATTTTGTTGACTTTCAGTTTGTTCTTTCTTTCCTAGATCACTAGTTTCTAGAATGTAGTCGAAGCTTTTGATTTCCCAGTTTGTTACTTTTTTGGTTTTTCTTGAGGCAGTATCATAGCCTTATAGTACGTGGACCCAATTGCCTGCTCGATGCACCGTTTGTCTCCAGCGGCCGACAATATATTCGATGTGTAAATCTGTCAACTGGCTGGTAGTTGAGGCATGAATGACACCTTGAAGCTCATCCAGCCCGATTTGTGGATGCTTGCCGTTTGGTGGTATGGTAGTTCACGTACCCCCCAAGGTCAAGCTAAGGTCATAGCAATATGGGGGACTGGGAATAAACAAGAGCGCTGCATGATCAGGTGAATCGCTGGTGCCTATTTATGATAGTGTTTACGGCGAGTGCAGAATGATGGACTGACGCCCACACCGGATGTGAGATAGGAAGGGCCGTGGTGGAAAACGATGACCGTACGATTGCAACCCACTCAATCGCCTACGCAGCCACCCACTCACCTGTACAAGCAAATGCACTGGAGGGTGGCAGGAGGTTTTAAAGTGTAGCACGTTTGTTTGTTCAAACCCCGGTTCCGTTTAAGAGCTGCCGAGCTGGATATTGTACCATTGCTGGATAGGCTCGCCTTCAGGCCACGTCAGTATTCCCACTACTTTCTATATTCCCTCATTTGCCTTCAGCGCGCTAGTGCGGGGAAAAGTAGTTGAATTTGATGCATTTATGTCCAGTGTAAAACAAAGTTTACCGTGACCACAATTCTTTGACCCAAATTTGTGCAAATCATAGTTCGCAATTGTTCCAAGGGAATCCGACTTGAGTCCGCATTGTTATATACACAGGCATTGATTTGCCGCAAGAAGGGAGCCTCCTCTGTAACACTTTGTTTGTTCGAACCACCGGTTTCGGTCACTTGGGTGGCCATATTGTACTAGCCGGTTGGCCGGAATCCGGGCCGTGCAAGCAGTTCCCAATCCCTCTGTTCCCAGAATATATATTCTGTCCAAGTGCCATGCCTTCTTTTACACTAAAGCAAGTCTCGGGAGGCTACATTGGTGGCAGCGGAAAGCGGACCCGACTTTGATGGGTTTCTATCCTGCTCCAAATCGCTTGTGGTAATATTTGACGGTGTGAAAGAAGTGCATGTGCTAGAGATGGGAGAGTCTCTTACATCTCATAACAGAGGGGCTGAGATCGACGTCCATCTTCGGCACCTCCCTCGTCCTCGTGTTCTGCACGGAGGCTGTTAACAACCGAAGCGACACTAGCCGTGAACTCCACATCCATTGGAACTGCCAAGAGGGACCAGCGATGTTGTGGTCAAGCATCCTCTGTAAGCTCCCTCTTCTGTCCTTGGGCAAACCGCCTACCCTCGCCAAAATGTGTATCAAAAGATGCAGAATGTGCAGAACGCCGTTCGATAGCATCGTTTTATGCTTTGCACACTTGGATCACGTGCATCCCGTTCCTATGCGGCCCGATTGCTCCATTTGCTCAGGGTTCCTCGATACCCTTGCTGTTCTTCCACGGCATCAAAAAAAGCCTGAAATCACAATTTGCGTTGTGTGTGTCCCCATCCATTAAAAACTTGAATTCGTACTCCCATCATTTTATTGGGACACATTATTGTGAGAGACGAGGGCTAAGAAATACGCCTTTACTTTACCGAATGCCAAGCGGAGTTCATGACACTGCAAGAACGCATGAGCTCGAATCTCGATGACTGGCACGGTTGGCTCGTGGGTATCTTGCAGCACTGATTACGTTTTGATGGCTGACCTAGGGGGGCGTCGAGGACGACGCCTGAAAGAAGAGGGGGGCTGTGTAATACTTTGTATGCTCGAACTGCCGGTTTCGGTCACTTGGGTGGTCATAGTGTACTAGCCGGTTGGCCGGACTCCGGGCCGTGCCAGCAGCTCCCAATCCCTCTGTTCCCAGAATACATATTCTGCCCTAGTAATATACCTTCTTTTGCCTCCAAGGAAGTCTCGGTACGCGACTAAAACTTATTTCTACGATTCCACACAAAATTCCTTAAACAACTCAATATTTTTTTGCTTTCCTATGCACAGATTGTACCCCGTGTCGCTGCGATTACATGCTAAATTTTACACCAAACAGCCACTTTTAAACTTCAGGTGCAAAACAATCTGCAAGTTCTGTATTTTCGCAATGATTTCATTCACTAATTCAATATTTGCCATTTTTAATGCTCATAAATGTCGACAACACTTCCGTTTTGGGGAAAAAACAAATATTCGTTGCATTTTTTTGATGCACAAAAAAAACTACACAAAGGGTCTAGCCTTCTGATGCTGCGGAAGCAGTGCTTATGTTATACCAACGGTCACGTGTTGCCATAGCAAACTCTAATCACATTTTTGACAGTCTTGAATGCGCATCATGTGATCCTCACTAGTTCTTGTACTAGGCGTTGACTTGATTTGTGTGCAAAAGTACAAAAGGCGGCTCTGCGCTAAACACGAAAGAGAGCCATAGTTTCCAAAGCATTTATCCAAATATTCTAACGTTATGTTTGTCCTAAGTATTTTATTTACCAAGCCACAAACCTCCCGCCCACAGAGGCATCTTAGACCCACTTAATGCACATTAGTTTGCAGTGGAGGAAAAAGGGGAGAATGGGAATTAGGTAAGCTCATTGATCACCCTTTTAAACAAAACATTTGACTCGGGGTAAAGAGGTGTGGGGAGCGGGGGCGAGGGGATCGAAAAAGTGGGGTGGACTCAAATCAAACAGCAAAACAAGCAATGTCGATGGATCAGAACAGATACATCCAAACCAACTATGCAAATGAACAAACAAACGGACAAAATAAAAGCACAAGCAGAAGAGAGGAAGAGGAGTAGCAATTTCCACATTTCTGACATTATGCAACTCGGGCAGAGGTTCGTACTTGTCGCAATCATCATCATCATCATCTCTACATAAATTGACGTATGAAATATATTCGGACGTGGCGAATTGAGAAGCACATTGCTAGACGGCGAGATGAAATCAACCAGTCTGTCAATCATTCAATCAATGGTGACGCGAAAGACATTACGAAAAAAGAACGGAAAGAGAAGGGAAATGATGTATCACGAATGAGGGGAGGGAGAGATGGAGTGGATCTAACTTCCCTCTCTCTCTCTCTCCCTGCTAATTCTCATTTCCCGTGGCGATTGCAGAGTTAGCCCTTTCAAGGGCACTGCGAACGCCCGCATGAATTATCCAATCTGGAGGTGCAATGGCTTGCAACAAAGCCGAGAGATGCATCCTCGTGGTGGCTAATTGGGAGAGGTGATCCATGCAAGCGTTTATTGCAACCTCTAGGGAGTCCGCGTAGTCACGATACAGCCCCAAGAGCAATCTCTGGACATTCCACTCGCCTTCAGAGTCAATAATGCGGAAGATAACTAGACAGTTGGCCGGTGAGCAGAGGAGAATTATCTTTGCGGGATCAAGGTCTAGGAAGGCCTTCTCACCACCTTTCAAATTATGGGAAAGTTTTGAGGAACACTGATCAATTGAGAGGAGGACGGCTAGAGTGATGCTTGGATGAATGCCGCATGGAGGGTTCCCGGTCGCTGCGAGTTCTTCAAGAACGTCAGCGAGTCGAATTATCGCGAGAGCAGGATGAAAGGCAGGCTCAGTGTCAGTGGGACACTCAGACATAATTGATGTTGAAGGGGTCCCCAAGTGACTCATATCGATCCATGTGGAGAGCATTGAATCAATTGTGGCCTCTGGATAGATTATGTTTCCAGCGGCGTAGTGGATCGGTGGCTGCAAGGGTAAAGGAGAACATTTCGAAATCGACAGCGTCCTAACCATGTGGATCTGGTCAGTGTTTTATGTAGGGAACTCACCAATTTTACATAGTCCAGCTGCTTCGAGGGATCGTGATAGACTTCCAGTGAACTATAGCCTTCCAGAGTGCCACGTTTGAACCATCCAGCCTCACTGAGATCACCGAACTGCCAATGGAAAGACGCGAACTCCCCTTGAAGGTCTACGGACTTTAGTCGAGCGCTGGCGGCTAAGTACTCGAGAAGACATCTGTGCACCAGTTTCTCGGAGGCCGGTTCCTCACCTTCCAAGTTCATGGACCACAATTTATGGGAATGGGAGAAGGCAAAGAGTGAGGATTTGCTGTCAGCAGAATTTTGAACTAAGTCAGCAATCTTGTCTCCCAATAAGGGTAGTGATAGCTCATCTCCGGAAGGCGATGCCTTTAGAGGACTCTGGAGGAAAAAAAGGAGGGTGAAGTTATAAGGACAGCAACTTAATCCGAATAATTCGGTGGCAAAACATGAAAATTGGACAGCTAATCACTTGAGGCAGGAAGCTGCATGACTCTGATGATGCGGTAGCTGTGCAAGGGCGAGGAATCGAAATGCAGGCAAGAGAGGCGAGGCTAGGGCCCATCAGTAACAAAAGAGAAGCAGCAAAGTTATTTGGTCTCTCCTTTCGAGACCAGGCTAGAGCATCTGGCTCTCTCGTGATCTCTAACGGGAGCAGGTAAACTGCGGTAACTGTGGTGACCTCTGACGCAGGCAGTTCAGCTTTTACCCCGCAGAGTGCTGACAATATGAAATCTCGGTGTGAATCACTACTTCCTCCTCTTGCACTGGCGGAATCACAAAAATGCTCCGCAAGAAAGCAAGTTTTTGCAGTAAACACGAAGATGAGCCATTGATGTGATGCTATTTGAAGGTCTTGTAACTTGAGCATCATATCTTGAACAGTTCGACGGATGCGGTGGCGGTTAGTGTTCCCCAGTAGGTTCCATCCCCGCGCGGTGTCGACGTTTGTGAAAGGCTTCCACTCAGTGCGTTGGCCTCGGACACACATTGGATGTTTTATTATCCCATTCCCAGCAATCAGCAAGATGGTGGGGTTTGCCACTTCGAGGACAGTCTTTAGCGGGAACTTGGCTCGCTGGCCCTGGTTGCGTCCGCACATGGTCACTAAAGCTCTTAAAACGGACCAGCATCTTACTCGCATATCAAAGTACCAGACATTGGCCTACACCCTGTTTCTATCAATAGAAATCCAGACGTTGAGCTCTATGCAATCGCTATGTTTCGGAGAACTTGAAGGATGACTAAATGACATGTCATTCCTCTAACCAGCGTCCTGGTACTCAAAAAGCTCCCACATATGATTTAGTAGCCTTTTATTCGCAATCTACACTCAGGCAGCTACTCAGCTATTATCATGCTACTGATGATCAAATAGTAGTAAACATATAACACGCTATGTGATGATTATGCTAGAGTAAGTTTTTGACCGGATGCCTTAAAAAGCGGCGTGTTTTAGGCAGTAGACTAAAGTATTGACAGAAGACATTCATCTGTTAAAATAAACATCGGTAAGGAAGTACGTCAGGGCAGCTGGGAAGCACAACTATCAATTAGGGCAGCTCTGAATTGAAAACCCACAATGGGAGGTTGCACAGATAGGTCAACGGAAAATAAATAGAGAAATCTTGGCAATTCTCATGCTTTATCTCCCGTTCTGATAAGATGTTGGAATCCACACAGCGGGGACGGCTCTGGAATGTGATATCACCCCGGAGGGGATCACCTTTCGTTTTTTCGTACGTAAACGCCATACTTTCACTTCACTGCTGCCATTTGTCATGTCCTTACCAAATGTGATCCACAAGTCCATAAATCACAAAAGGAGTGGATGGGTGATGATTAGAGTGGGCCGAAAAAAGCAACATGCAGGCAATGCTCTTTTAAAAGCGTTGATAGATGCAGTGCGTTTATGTGCCATGTGAGCAGTAGGTGGGTAAACGAGCAGGCAGGCTAACCTTAATTGAAGGTTTGATCAACTTTTGGGGATGTTCACTCGATCCCCCTGACTTGGTCGCTAAAGCCAATAGGGTTGGCCGCGCCTAAAACGGCCAACAACGCGCCTTTTATTCGCTCCTCTACTGACAAAGCATGGTTTGGTATCGAAGACACCAGGAAGACCTTAATTGGAGGTTTAGACTATGCTAGAAAGCTTATTTCAGCAGTAGGTGGGGCAAAATGAAAAGAGCTGATAGAGGTGCGGAGCAGCAGTCTGAAATCACCTGTAGCCTAATCATTCCAGACACCATTCAATCACTGTGATGTTTCGGAGGGGAAGGGAAGAGGGATAAGTGAGAGACAGTACCTTTCCATGGGGAAGACTCGAGACTGGTGCTTTGGGCCTTACAGGTGCTGTTTGAATACAGACTGAGGAGGTAGTGACTGAACGGGCTGGAGGCATGCTGCACTGCATCTAAAAGGCACACAGAATGGTGGTGTCAGCGCTCTCCACTGCAATTTTGAGAGTTCCTACTAAAGAAGCCCTAGAATCAAGTCACATTAAGGGCTTACGCTAGTAATCGTCGGTGATATTGCAGCGTTATTTTCCTCCGCTACTGCGATGGATTTGAGGACACTGGCTCGGTTGCCCTCAATGGTTGGGCTGGTAGCCAAGTGGGGTCGGGACACAGGAGCCGGGACCGACTTCTTCTTATTGCCCAACAAAAATTTGGGCAAAGTGATTGAATCCCTCTGCTCGTACCTTACTTTCTGGCCAGATTTGGGACGCTGCAAGCCTTCGTCAAGGGGACCGTGCTGGGCGTCAGTGGACTTCTGCTTCACTGTGAAGGTCGTTTCGTGCATTGTCATGGGCTGAATAAAAATGTGGAAGGTAATTTAGGCCTGGATAAGGCTTGGCGATATCGTGTTGAATGAAACTTGAGGACAATTTGAAGGCATTCATGTCCTACCCGACCAAGTGTAGCCATTTTTGCGACCCTCGTCTCCTCTTTACTTCGATAGAGTTTTCTTCTATCCAGACTAGACGTAGCGTCGGTATAACTTGATTGCATCTGCTGTAAAACATAAAGTTAAAGCATAGTTGGGGTGTTGTTACTAACAAGCTATCAGTAGACGGCGCAAGGGACTCACAACGGGAGCTGAATGCACCGGTGAAGGCGCGAGAACGGGGCTAATGGGTTCAATGTCACTTGGTGGTACTGATGGTGGTGGGCTGCTAGCGGTCATTGTGTACGACTTCTGCAGCACTCGTGGAGGTGCTGATGGTCTTGGTGGCGGTGGAAGATTTCGTGGCTTTAAAAAAGGCACCAAGCTCAAAGTAAAATTAAATTCGTTAATTGAAGCATACATATGTGAAGGGAAGAAGGGTTGCTTTCGCCCCAGCAATTCCACCAAGGAGTAAATTGGAGTCACTGAGGCGGTATGAGGGTAAAAGAGGAGAAAAAATGGCTATCAGTGAGAAACATGGTCGCTAAGAAATCTGTCCTTTGAAATGCGGAATGCACCCAAAATGTCAGCTTTTCAAGGTACTTAGTATAAAAGAAATTTGTCTACATAAAAAGCTACATTTCCCATTAAAAAAAGCAGTAGAAGTGTGGTTTGCAATCTAAGCAAGAAGTAAGAAATTAAGGCAATTCTTGAGAGTTAGCCAATTCAAACTGACTAGTGAATAAGCCATTTAAAAGTAAAGACCAAATCACCTGGCCGCAAAAGTGTTCGCGGGGAACACACACTCCACAGGAAAGGACTTTGTTTCACTCTAGTCATTCAGACAGGGCAGTGTTTTTTCTCTACCTTACACAATGTTGGGCAAACAGATAGAAAATTTAGTTTGGATCCTTAAGACTTTACTTCTTCCCAGCGGTGAGGGAACGACATTTTTACGTTAAATGTAAATGGTTGGAGAGTGAATGGCTGCAAAAATTTAGGCACTACTCGCATTTTCATGGTGGTATCCACGTCTGGAGGTTGGTTAAGGGCCTACAGATGAGCGCACTCATTTTGGCAATCAGTCGTCAGTGCTGAGGTCGTCGAAAATGTGATGAATAACTGCCACTTGAAAAAAGTTACGCCAAGAAATGCAGTAAATATCGACCCAATCATCACAAAAATCACCATCCGATTTGCACAGAGGCTGACACCCTAAATGTGGGTCAATCACAACACCCTATCGAACAACCACAACAGGAATGGGACCATGCACTCGCGGCGCAGGATCTTCGAACAGTACACAAAGGCAAGCGCATTAATCATACCAGGACGGATATCCTCTACTTTTTGTCTAGCACGAAACCCATAGTCTTTTGCAGCATCTACGAAATTTGCTTGGTAAATCCGGCTAACACTCGTAAAATTATGCTAGCATCCATAAGATTACGCGACAAATGCAATTCAGACCCTAATTTACCTTCAGGCCTAACCATTCCTTCCAATTCCACAGGATAAATGTCGCCTTTAAAATAGAAGCAAAGAAAACAGGATTTTATCAACTGTAGATGTGTGGGCGGTACAAACTAAGTAGACACAAAGTTCCTGTTTTTCCCACAACACAGAGTGCCTGAATTTGGGTATGTTACAAGCGAAGCTAATTGATCCACGAGGGATATTACTTCGTCATTTGGTGCGCACAAAAGGGCTAAAGATGCATTCTCAGTGCACAAAAGCTAGTCAACAACGCAAAATTGATTCTTCCACTTAAAATAGCTAGCTTGAGGGTGCTTCCCTTTCTTGGGATGAAAGGCGCCTTGTTTTAATGGCTTTGAGGGAACATCGTGGTATAGTCACGAAGTTTAGTACGTACTGTTTATCGCGACTTTTTGCCTATTTGACTGGTGCGGGTCAAGGTCCTCATTTGATTGGATACATTAAATTAAGTTAAAACAGCATAATAAGCAATAAATTTTGCATGTAAACACTTTAATGACCTGTCGCAAGCGATGCTACTCCACCCTTCTTTTCCATCAAGCGTTTTCACACTTTTAGCCTCACGCACAGGCTTGTTATTTCTGCATCAAGATTGTTAATCCAGCAGTGCATATATAAATGAAAAAACTTTCATATAGACAACATTCCTAGGAAATCGGAGCCCCAATGGGGCACCCAGGGAAACGACCCCATTAGGACATGCGTACAAGCTAAAAAGTCGTGTCAAATCAGATCTTACCACAAATGATTTTGACTGGTGTGGATGAGGGTAGAGGGAAAATGATTAGTGGCCATGGCACGTTCCTTTTAAAATCCTGTCTCTAATGATGAATTTTTCAAAGAGCAAGCCATGCATTAGGTTCACTCGTTCACATGATGCAACAAAGAGGTTAGCGAGGTCTACATCTGTCACCCAGCTTCGACCTCAAATGTGTAGATTTTGAGCAGGTTGATTAATGTAATGCGGGCTAGCTCTCATTTACCTAACAACCTAAATAGAAATAAGCATTACTTACAGAAACCTTGGTGGAATTCACCTGATCGTTTTTTGCTGGAGGAGGACGCGGAGGTTTGTGATCATTTTCGGTCACTGTTCCATTCATGCTCTCAGTTTTTATGCCTTCCATCATATTTCGAGCCTTTTTTTCCTTTATGCTCCGTTCGATCATTAGCACTACGGGTTTTTCAGCAACAGATGGGCATATTTCTTCTTCAGCTGGAGTGTCCTTAAAAGAAAACCGTTAAGGCCTCCTCAATCATCACATTTGAAAAGTTAGTGGTTTTGACGGCCTGTCTTGGTATTAGCAACGGAATAAGTAAAAACGATATTAGGTACAGCTTGATTACTGACTACAGGATAGTTTATTATGAGCTAGCACGTGCTCGGCCCTTCTAGAATAGCCCAGATTTCCCCCTTCTATAGCAAGTGATTTAAGAAAAGTCATATAAATGCGGCAAAACACGACCCCAGTTCGTGATCTTGCCCTAGAAATCAATTTTATACCTAATAAGGTCAGCACGGGTTCAAGTGCAGTAAGCAGAGGTCACTCACAGGACTCTTGCCGTTCTGTTGTTTAGTTGGAAGATTATCGTAGACATGCGAGACGCTACCAGCCTCGCCATTTTCATTCACGGACTCAACCGAGGGTGTTGGTGAAGGCGGCATTGCACTGAGGATGCTGTCGAGTTCCTTGCGTCGACGAGTTGAAGGCGACTCCTAGAGGATATTGAAAAGACCTTTAACGTGAGTGAGCCAGAGGGAGCAAGTGAGAGAGAAAAGGTGAAGAAGCGATACAATTGAGGTCGAGCACAGGTTAATACCACCAATACACACGCAAACACGCACGTAGGTGATGCTCAACAATTTTGAGTGGTTGTTATTGCACACGCACCCACATCCACATCCATACATACACATACATGCAATCAAGGCCGCAAATGCCGTTTGTGCCTTCATGATAGCAAATTAACTTCACGAGGCAAACGGTAATGATGGAGAACCGCTGTGATATTAAGACACTCATTTTGTGCTGAATGGAGCATCAAAGTTTCGACCCGATTAAACCAAAAAATCGCCTTCTACTCAACTCAAGTAAATGCCATTCTAGAGCCATCGTGGCCTCCCGACTGCGCGTTCTCACGAACAATTAAGCTGTGAATCCATGTTATGCAAATTTTTCCCCCTTAATTGTCCTCCGAGACGTCAGTTTGGCATATTTTTTCTTGCTAATTGATCTACGGCTGAAGGGACGCTTATAAAAAAAAGTAGTACATTTTTTGCAGAGAACAAAAATGTGTTTTATGCAAATTTGACGGTTTTATTTTCCATCCCTGGTTGAATAGCCCGCATATTCAACTAATGCCTCATGAGCCATCCCATCTTGCGGAAAATCATACGTCTAATTCACTGATCTCAAAATTTTCCGCAAGAGTTTGATAACCGAGAGAATGAGTCGCGCTACTATAAGAGGTCTTGAGTTGCATATTTAAAGGGCGCAGCTAGTTAGACTTTTCCTCAAGTTAAGTGTCCCTATAAAAAATAACTTTAACTTGACTTAACTTCCGTTTTTGCAGAGTAGAAAGCAGTCACTCCGTTGCTAAAACTTTAACTTTAGTCAGGGGGTAACAGCAGCATCGGACCCCTCCTTTAGGATGAGGGATCTTCGCTTCACCGAGCGCGCTGATTTAACCACCTAGCTGAAAAGCACTGAAGGTGATTGAGGTGATGTCAAACCTGACATGGTGAAAAAAGCATTGCCTCCTCCGCCCTCCACTTCCCCTCTCTGTCTCTAGTCATAGCTGCATTCACGTGAGCTCAACCTCTACGAGCCAACTGCTGCACCACAGTCGGTGTAGGACAATGGAAAGTATGCCACCAAGGCCCTTTGTTCGTCGTTAGGCGCCACGCATATCTGCGCAGTTGCGGCAGTTTTTCTGGCCACATACTGACTATTATGCATGCCAGATGGATGATAGTGGGACAAAAGCCTTTTGGTTAGCACAAACCCTGCCTTTAGTTACAATGCATATCAAACATTACTTATTCCTCACAAGCGTCATTTAAGTAGATGGGCAAGAGGATTGGGAGAACGCAACTACAATTCGATTGATCCTTCTGACAAAAGTACTACATATTGGTAGCGACTGAATACTGGTAGGAGACTTGGCCAATGAGGGACGCTAAAGGCCCCAGGGGAGGGCGAATTCGTGGCCGTTAAGAAGGGGTGCGAATGTGCAATTAGATTTAATGAGGGATGGTGCCCTATTCGGCGTTGGCAGACGTGACTACCAAATGGTTCAATTGACAACTGGTTTATAAAGTTCTAAAAGCATTGCTTCACGATTTGCAACCAATAAAACTAACTAGTGAGGAGGTGAAAAGGATGGAAAGTCGTTTTGAACCGGAGGTAGCGACTATGTCCTTCAGATACTACTTATTTATATTTGGGGCACTACTTAATTGCATCTATAAATTAAATCAAGTAGGTGGCACGTACCGGAGGTGCTTGAATTTCACGGCTTTCATACGTCAGAAGACCGTTGTCTCTACCATCTTCACTGGCCTTAAAAAGGTGATGTGATTTTGAAGAATAATCTTTAAAAATACCTTCAGTTTCCTATGGTTGCCATAATCAGTGAACTGCAAAAGGTGGCATTACATGCAAAGAAAGGAAAATTTGCCTACCTCTTGATAGTGCTCGCATGTACAATGACCATCCTAGGGCTTAGAAAGGACAAGAAAACGTTCTCTTACGATCGAGGCCTGTGCTTCGGTGGTGACATTCTCCTTTTGAAAGAGACTTCTTAAGTCCAAAATGAAAGGGAGCTTACAATGAACTCAGCATGGCGAAAACTGGGTGGAGGAGAATGAGGAGGTGGTATGCGCCAGCTACCTGAGTGACGAAGAGTCTATCTGTTGAAATACGCTCCCCGCCGACTGAGGGCTTAAGAAGAGCCCTTGAGACAGGGTAAATTGAGTCCAATTGAGTATTTTCCAAGGTTATGTGGGTAGCAGCATTAGATACTTGCGTGCTCCGGGATGGCTTGCTACATGCAAATGGCCCAACACCCAATCGTGTACCTATGCACGCACTGCAGCTAGTGCATGAATGAATTCGAAGTGGTGGTGGGCTGGGGGAAGGAGAAGGAGGGGAGTGGAGAAGTTGCCTACATTGCAATAAACTTGTTTGCTTACTTTATGGCCCTCAAATTAGTGCTACTCACTTATAAGCCATTGAGAGACCTTGGAACATCATCTGTGCAGGGCAGAAGTTAGCCACCTGGACTCGAGAGGTTGGGAAGAGCTAATGATGCTATTTTGAATAGTTATTTGAGCATGTGGACAGATCGGATTTCACTCCAGATGGCTCGCAGCTGCCATGGTTTCGAAGTTCATGCTTTCAGAGGCATCTCAAATGATACAAGGGGGAGATACATGAAAGAGATGGTTGAATTAGGGAGAATACAGATCGGGAGGCTGTCAAAATGGGCAGCCTCCCGATTCTTGGACTCCATTTCGTGGCCGAAATTTGAGTGGGATCAAGTTGGAACGTGTCAGACTGACAATGGCTACAAAGCGCGGCACCCTGTGTGAGACAAACACTTCGGCTAGCAGTAGATAAGAATACCGATGGTAAGGACAATTGCTCCCAAATTAAACAATTCAGACGGTAGATTTTGCCACGAATACGTGACTAGAAGTGTCGGTTAGCTTCAAAATAATATCACACATTGCACATGGGTGAAAAAGTGTGGGGATTCCTTAGCGAGCGCAGACCAGGTCGAAAAAGACAGGCTAATTAAACACCAAGGAGTAGGATAGTACACCTAAAGCAAACTCGAATTTTCAAAAAGGCCAAAATTGACGGCAAAAGAACTAACCTGAGGTGTATAACAACAAAAAGCCCCTTTCAATGTGAGTGGTTGAAATGCAAATCACTTGTTATTTTAGCACTGAGGCCTTTAACAATGGACTGTGGTTCTCAATAACTATGTTAAGCACAAAGGTCTAAGTATTCATTTTATTTTCCTTCTTTTATGCGACCAAACTTGGGACTGGGTGTTCAGCTCGTAAATAAAGAGGGATGGAAAATCGGGCTGCCACAGGATTAGACGCTGTGCGAAGACGCAGTCGGTGAGAATGTTTTTGGAAGGCTCCTATGAAGCCATATACATTTTGTGGTTGATACGCACCAGAAGTAAAAGCACAAATTGGGCTTGGAGGAAACCAAGAGGCTGCCAATAAATACACCGTGAATGAATGACCTATTTGTTATTGCAAGTAATCGGGTTTTAATTAACTATGCTAATTAAACGCTAAAGTTCACATTTATAAAGCTTTGGAAATAAAGGTGCGCTTTAGGTTTTTTTAAATTTTCCATTATAAAATCTCAGTCAGAAACCCATTTTCTTCAGTAACCCCTATAAAATACTTCCATTTTTGAACGCAAACAATGTATGACATAGACTAAATATAAAACTGAGAAAGTCACCTCAATTAAACAATTTGATAGTTTGTTTTATTTTATGTTGTGTTTGCGTAATTTGGACCTGAAGGTCACATGTCCATTAATGCAGTCGAACGCGTTATTTTATGTCCCAATTTTCACCAACCCTCAGCTGAACTGCACTCTTATTGGTTCAAGCAACAAAGTTTTAAACATGTGACGAAACTAGTTAGTCGATTTGTTAACTTAGCCAAAAAATTTCATGCTTCAGAAACTCAACCCTAACTGGCGATAGCGAACCGTTGGTATCCTTGTTTCGACACCGGATAGTCAAAGTCCAAACGAGGACAAGTCATTCATTCAAAAATAAATCAACAAACGTTGTTCTAGCTAAATGCAAGAGTTTTGATGAATAAAAGATAGATGTATTGGATTATATTGCAGAATGGTTGCTTAATTTTACAAGAATTTTAGGAAAGTTCCGGTTCAATGGCATAATCCAAAATTTAACTAAAGAATATTTAAGCATAGAGCATCAAAATCACAAAGTATTTTGAACACATACTTATGGGAATGCAAATTTTGTTCCCTAACTGTGATGCAAAAGGCATTCAATGTCAAGTTTTCTGGAAAATCAACGAATAAAGTTCTTAGGAACCACTCGCAATATTTGTCGTGAAAATCCAGGCTTTGTCTGCCGTGAATGCAGCTCCTGCAAAGAGGCTACTCGCCTTTAACAAGCTGACATTTACCAGAGTAAAAATTGATGTCCCATGTCACCATCTATGCGTCAACCTGAACTGTCAAATGTTAGGCAAGTGATTTATGTGTAAATAACATCTATTTCTTCCCATGCTTTTCTTTTTACTACCCAAACGCATCAACATACTTGGATTAGAGAATGTTCTCATTTCAAGTATGCGATCCACTACAATCTGCCATTGTTCCCATGTTAAGTTTGTGTCCCAAAAATTTTTTTAAGATGAATAAAAATAATTCCAACTTACTAACTGAAATCTCACTTTTTTGCGCCTTTGAGCCTTGCGTTTTGAACCCCAAAACACCACTCGACTGCCACAATCAAGGAGGAGCAGCATACCCGATTGAACTTGTCAAAATGAACAACTAAAAGTGGTGCCACTACTGGTTCAGATTTCGGACTAGGCTGCTTTTTTATCGTCTTATTTAAAGATCGTACCAAGTTGCCTTGGTAGCTATCGTTTCTATCCTGCCTTGTCTTGTCTTGCTTTGCGTCGCCTTTTCCTTCCTCCGACCGTACGAGACAGCATTTCCCTTCCAGCGTGATTGGTCAAATTTGGCGATCGTTTCCGGTGCGTGCATTTGCTTCTTCCGAGATTTCAAGGTTAATTTAAGCCGCGTGGTGGCTTAAAAAAAACACTTCGCTTCGTATTTAAGGGCATCTGTCCTCCAGCTTATCCCTTCCCACGGTGGTTAACAAATCAGAGATGAAGGCAGTTTCCGAAAGGAGGGAATGTTTGATTGAGTATGTAGTGTTAGACCCACAACCTGATTGGTGGACTAGTTTTCTCATTAAATAGTGGAGAGAAGGGGGCAAAAATAATGTTCAATTATAAATTTGGACTTTGAAATTGTGCTGTGGTTTTATTTACTGATCACACACACTTGCACAAACACGTCTGAGAGGGAGAGTAATGTGTCTGATTCATCGCGTCTGCATGTGATACAGGTCTCCAAAATTGTTGATCAAGAGACAGAAGAGGATCGTATGTGGGTCGTCAACGTTGTCAATGCAAAAATGCTTTGTTAGTCAGGCGAGACGTGCAGCAAAGCGGGTTGATATTCACAGACCAGAGGGCCAAATCATACGCCGCGCGGTGTGTGTTGACACCGCTTTTGTGAATAATTAAAACAATAAAGGGTTCCAGTAAGGCGCATACATGATGACCTAGTCAGTGTGCAGCAGAGCCTATTACAGCTGTCAATGTGAGCTGATTGCCACACCCAGAGCAGAGGAATGCATAGTGCCTCAGACTGGGTTCGCCGCCTCATTAGGACGACGCTGTAGCAACACCACAAGCCCATCGATCACACCACCAAGATCAGAGGTTACAGAAAGGGAGAAAAAAGCGCAAAAGGCCCATCAAGGTGTAGAGAAGGGAGAGAAATAAAAAAAATTAAACTTTGACTGACTGCAGCAAACAGTTGACTACTCGAAAATATTTGTGAGAACTTAAAAGGAGAGTTCCACTTACGGGTGCGGTGGCGACTACCTCATGATGGGTAGGTGTGATATTGAGACTGGAAACAATCCGTGGTGAGGGTCGTGAACCCGATTTCTGCGGAATCCGTCCTGGAGCGGCGTCCTCGCCACTCCTTCCCAATCCACCCAACTTGAATTTGAAGCCCTTCTTCAAATTCTTCACCACGCCTGAAAGCGGATTTGCTGATGACTTCGCAGCTGTCGTCGTCGTCGTTGATTCGATTTTGGTAGCCTTCTTGGGGGGTCTTGTGGCCTCGGAATCATCCTCCACGTGCTTCTTTTGCCATGGAAGCGTGAAACGGGATGCAGTAGGTAGAGTCATTGTGCGTTTCACCTTAGTATCTGGTGATTTAGTCTCCTCGGTGGGTTTCACTTTCACTGCCTCCTCCGCCTGGTTTGGATCGACTTCTTTAGCTTCCAACTTGCTTTCTTCAACTTTTGTCTGTTGTAACTCCTGCACCTCCGATTTCTGCTCCTCGATTACTTCTTTGGCTTCAGCCGATCGTTTTTCTTCTTCCTTCTTTACTTGCGAAGCTTCCTGGACTTCCACTTTGTGCTCCGCGATCTCTTCGACAGCTTTAGCTTCCGATCCAGCTTTCAGCTCCATCTCCTGTTCTTCTTGGATCGCAGCCGCACATTCATCGATCATTTTCTGGATTTCTGCCTTTAATTCTTCATTATCTTCCAACTGTTCATCACTCGGACTCTCAGGCTTAGGTGCCTCGGCTGCTTCCTGAACCTCAAGCTTCAGATCTTCCTTCCTGTTATCTGCTTCCTTCTCCTGGACCACTTCTTGAGGTTCTTTTTTCACTTCCCCCACCCCCTCAGTCGTGAGCGGAACTTCTGAAAGAGGTTGTTGAATTTCAATTCGCTGCATCCCCTCCATTTGTTGACTGTTTTGAATACTGTTCCCTTCGGAGTGAGGACGGGCAGAAGGAGAAGGAGGGGGAGATTCCATCTGTGGTACACTTTCCTGGACAGGTGCAGCAAGAGTGTCATTACTAGCTGCAAAATTATCCGTCCTCTCTCCAGCATCTACTAGAGTTCGTCGAATCTCCATTTCACCGTCTGGAGCGACCGAGGTGCTCAGCACATAAAGATTTCCCTTTTTTGGACTATCCGGTGGTACAATCTCCTTTGTGCCATTAGTGTTCAGTGCCTCCATGCCATCCGTAGTGATGGTGACCAAGCCTCTCCCTCCCCCGACGTCTTCGTGGTCATCACTCATTCTCCTTCTCTTGTTCAATCGAAAGTGGCTTCTTGACATACACGCACAGCGTTCTACAGCCTGTGTTTCAGGCTAAGCTCTCTCGAAAACTCGTGCCATCACGTGTGTGTGTATGTGCGCTTGATGCGTATGTGTGTGTGTGTGTGTGTGTGTGTATGCGGGTGTACAGCTGTGCTTTCGCCTGTCTGCCTCACACAGCCAGCATTTGCGCACGCCAGCATTAGCTCGGGGTAGAATTGGCAGTCTGTTAGTCACACCAGCACTAGTGCATGTTCTCGTCTGTCCGTACCACTGCCCTGTGTGTGTGTGTGTGTCGCGATGCCTCCGCATGACCGACCGGCAAATTAGTGCCTCTGTCGGTCCGTTCACAAAATCGTCGCATTGGTCGACAAAATCCCCTTCTCTTTTTTTTCCTCCTCTACGAGAAGGCGAACTCGATGAAAAATTTGTCTAGTTCACTGTACTGCTCAACTGAAAAGGTGGGGAACTGGATGGGCTTCTCCTTCTCTCTACCAGGTCAGAGTTTTCATTCAGAGCATGGTCTCTTGACATGAATGGGTTCTTCACATAGGTAAAAAGAAAATGATCAACTAGTTGGAGCCAATCACCCAGGCAGACCTGATAATGAGTCAATGTCTGGAGAGTCGCTCGCTCATTGGCTGTTTTCAAGGTCGATGAGAAGACAGACTACTTCAAATCTGGACTTGTTCAACCATGAAGTGTGCAGGTTTAGCTTGCAGATTTGCACGCTTTCATGTTTTGCTGTGTAAAGTGGTAATTAGGCATTTTTCTATTGAGGTGTTCTCAGGATGCTCAATCGAAATGCTAAGACGAGGAAATTTGCAGGAAACAAAATATAGATGATTGTTTAAGGTAGCTAGGATGGGATATTTCATCAACAAATCACATTATGCAAAGAACTTTTAAGTTTGGCCCAAAGACGGATAGCAGGAGACCTTTTTAGCCAGGATCAGCCTATCAATTTTATGAAGAAATGAGCCTAAATTGTTTTATCCATGCCTTAAAAGCATAAAAAGGCCGCTGGGAGGTCGGAATATTTGTAAATTTCCAGACATTTCAACTCACCTTGGGGAGGGGGGGGGAAGGCTACTTTGGATCTGACCAGGAGAACGGGCTCATCTGATTGGTTACTTTCAAGGTCATTGGACGATAAATTGGGGAGAGGCGGACGAAAAAATCAGTCGAGTCTGTCGACCAACCATTGATTTTGACAAGTAGACAGAGAAAGTTTCAGTCTGTTGTGAACTAAAATTTATTCATAAATGGTAAAAAAAATTTTAAGTTTTGAAATGATTTTATAAATAGGGAGAATGGAAGGTAGTCTGTAATTTTGGCACCAAAAATGTCCAGAAAAAATATGTTTTTAAAAAGCGTGTTTGTTAAAGCTCGAGACATTAAATGATCCCGTGAAGACGCTCTTTCTCCCTCTCTCTTCCTCAGCCTGTTGGAAAAAGTGATGCTGTCGTCTTGATACAAAGGGGGTCGAGGGGCTAGAGGACGGAGGTAGGAAGAAAAAAAAGCCCTTATACTATGCGTAATAAGCATTCAAAGTGGCTACCAACTTATCACAAGATGCCTGCTACCTTAGTTGACAAGCTCTAACTAGCAGGCTCTCACGGCGGTGTATCAACGCCCTTTCCTCCACCCCGAGTCTGGCTGTTTTGTGTGTACCACAATCATCAAATTACCCTCGTTCTTTTAACACCTGGTAGTTTACTTGGCCTCGGTCCACACAAGTTCTTTAGACGAGGAGTAGGTGCCACACTCCTTTGCCACCCGTCAGGTTAATGTGGGTCGACCGGGATTCCGGACGCATGTGGTTGGATAGAAGGCAAACTCCCAAGAGCGTGTCACCTACGTCATTTGTACGTCCAGGACAGATAAAGGCACCCATTTTTCTAGCTTTTTTTCTGAGGCCGACCTCCTCTAGCCTGGTTTGTGCTGCATGGATTGCTAGCGGGGTCAAACCATGAGTCAAATGTTAATGCTGTGCTCTGTGTGAGAGATTGCAACTAATTAACAAATTCAGAAACGCTAATCTGAGTCGTAAAGTTCAATTTAAACATTAACTTTAACACCCTCTGTCATGTAGGCGTGACACGGGTGCTTTATTCGTTTACAGTATCCTGTTGGCACCCCGACCAAGTGCAGGCTATTTATTACCCGGAGGCACTTACATCAAGCCGTCTCCGAAACGCATTACGTACGGGCAGGGCTAGTCGATTTTATCCCACCGACATGGACGTCCCGATTTGTGGTTTAGGTACCTCGTGTCTGAGTGGGCAAACCAGGGTCATCGGTGTACGCCATCCCACTACGCTTCACCAATCAATCTCCTTGCCCCTGGAGGCCGTGAAATTGATCATGGACTACGTACACATCTCTACGAAGAGTAAACCGTGGTTTCCCTCCTAGGTGGACTTGATGCACAGGCTTTAGGACCACATTCCCACCCCCCCCCCCCAATGGTATTTCCACCATTGGGCTTGAAAGGCCAATTTCGTGTGTCAGTCCGAAGGAAGTCACATTGCAACCTGGAGGTATGGGGGAATTCTTATCAAATCTCCCATCTTTAAGTTCACGTGCTAAGGGTAGGCAAGGGAAATACAGGAAAGAATAACTTGTATTATTCGCCTTCTGGTGGGTATTTTTCACCTACCACCCCAATTAAATGATTCCGCTGGAAAGCCGAGTTCCCATTTGAAAAAAAAATTTGGAAGGCAAAGTATTTAAAAAACTACAGAACCGTTCCTTCCAGCCAACTCCACGTCTTACAAAAATTACTCCAGAAATTTGGACATAATATTTTATGGAGGTGAATTCACTTAACTATGAAATTGACTGCGATTTTCCCGCTTAGGTAACTAAATTTATAAAAGAAGATAATTAAAAAAACAGCTCTTGAAATTTATTCCTTTTTTTCTTCCCTGAGATCAAAACAGACTCTCCGGCCAATTCCGACAGATCGACCCACCGCCAGTGAACAGATGGGTTGAGAGACTATAGGCACAAAGGCTTATGGATTATATTTTTTTCTTGCCCAATCAAAGAATGACTACAGGCGTTAGACTTTAAGTATCACTAAAGTGTGTCTAAATTTTTTTTCTATTTACTCATCACAGCAGCATGTGTGATGTGTGCTGATCGCATTGTTTTCTTTATCTTGACAAAAAGGTTGCGGGTTTGACTAATGCGGGCTGGTAATGCGATGGCCCATGGTACCTTCAAGTTGAGCTTATATTTGAAGGCCATGACAAATGTCTTTTTTTGCAAAAAATATGCATAAATCGTGCCACATTTGTTTGTGTGTAAAATGCTGGTCTTCTGAAGGAGGGGGTGACTGAAGGAAGCACTCAGATTTACGAAAATTTGCGATCTTACCTATTGAATGGCATAGTTAATTATTCTTTGCTAAAATGGCAAGCCTGCAAATTTTACTTCTCAAAAATAGTTTATTCTGAGGAGGCTAGAAATGACCGGCAGCGTCTTTGGAGGATATCATGGCGGGATTGCTTGGGGATAGCCAATGATGTGCCTGCTCTTCTCAACGAGGAAACCTATCAATTCCCCTCACAAGTCAGTCAGACCTCAAGCAATCGGCAAATTGAGGGTGAGAAACAGGATATAGAGTCAGCCCAACTTTATTTCACTTTTCAACCTTTGAAGATGGGCCAAGTTAGATTTGTAACCCCCCAGGGCTTATCCAGCTGAGATTGGTGTAGGAAAACTGCCTCTTCGCTATAGTTGCCAATAGCGACACGTAAACCAAGATGAAAACGGATTGAGCCCTCTTCCTTAAGGGATTTACCACCCCCTTCCGCCGCATCTCCTTTCCTCACCGGGCATGACAGCATTAGAGCCGATTTCAAAGCCGTAAAGGAGAAATGATTGGGAAAATATTCGAGGAAGAGCGTCCAAAAGGGATGATACCTTGTACAATTCCTTTTTTTCTCAAAATCGACTTCCTTTATCGTAAAGTACTTCATCGCCGAGGTTCTGGGCCAGTCGCCGGTGGACGATGGACTCTTATGCGAGTAGACAAGGTGTCACCGAAGTTGCAGACATCCTTTTATGTCTCACTGGAAGTGGGAATAGTGGAATAGCTGAAGAGTGCTGATGGCTCGGTGTTTGGGTGCATCACACGACTCCTTTTGTCTAGTCCGCCAAAGTTGGCCTGTAAATTGCTCTAGGGAGAAAGCTGCAGTCCACCAGACCCTGAGAGTGGAGGGTGGGGATGTAAATGGACAACTTTCCTGTTTACAGAGCCTCAACTTCTGGCCTGGGGAGGTGCACAATTGTATCAACCGCGGAGTCACATATGAGTGCAGTTAAAGTCAAACCAAGGCAAACGGAGGGTGGTGAGTTGTGCATCCTATTAATACACTGCCCCATGACAGCTGGAAACTTTGACAAGTGCTTGAAAAAGGCGGCGCCCCAATGGCAGCCCTAGCGACATTTAATTTTAAGCATCTAATCACGATACCAGGTACATATTTTTGGTGACAAAGCGTTTACACACACCCTCACATGTCGCAAGGTGTCAGTTCACCCGAGTGTACCAAATGCCATGTGAACTTTGAGATCAAACGTCGGTAACTTGTCGTTGACTTGTCATCTGGTCATTTCGCTCCCGTAAACGATTCATTTTCGGACCAAAGGGTATTCTTTATTTCATCACTAAAGTTTTAGAACACAAAATAAAAACATTTTTGCCATATTTTTGAGTGGGTGGGTAAAATTGTAAACAAGGTGTCAGAATTGACAAGTGGCTTGATTGCTGACTTAACAACATCAATTTGGAAGTTTATCGATGCACAAATTAGTTCATTTTTCTTTCTCTTGTTTGTTTTTTGTTATGTTAGGATGTAAAAATGCTAAAGTCTCTCTGATAGGGCGAACAGGAGTGTGCACACTGCTGACATGACAGGTGTGACAGTTTGGTCACCTGTTAGACTTTAACCTCCTTTCAAAGTGATTGAACTCTTTTTCCAGGCAAAAAAGAGAATTGGACTTTCTTGTTCCTCCCTCCCGTTGTTAAAGGAAGCATAAATAAAAGCGCCTCCTTCTTTGGCACAGTTTTCCAAGTCATTTGACTCCATAGCGCTTAAAGTGATTCAAAGGAACTGACAAGTACAAATGCTTCTTGTTTGTTGATATTGAAGCTGTGGCAAGTTTAGTCAGTAGTTGTTTGGTTTTCAATTCTACTTTGATGGAATAATTTTCCGCTCCGGATTGGACTTCCCAACTGACCTCCTATCTCGGATTCTGTCGTCCGCCGTTCTGCTATGACGTGGTAGTCCGTCAGGGATGGCTTGCTTCGCCGCGAGAAAGAAGGGGAGAAAGCAAATGCTCCCAAAGTCTTTGAAGAGACCCAAAAATTGGTGGTATTTTCATTAAGGTAAGTCCACCATGCAGCCGTGATGGAGCCACATCCAACCACAAAGGAGGGGAAAGGTATCTGGTACGGTACCGTCCCCTCTCCGACAAAGGCTGTCTGCATTCAGGCAGTGACACTATGACATCTCCAAACTCCTCAACAAATTTCCACTTGAACGTGTCCACTCTGCCTCAAAGTTGGAGGCTGTGCCGATCCATTAAAGCATTCAAGGATGGATCTAGCACCCTCCAAATCACTCTCTCGCTTCAATCATGAAAAATGTGTGACCTTAGTAAAGATGAATGAGGAAGCGAGTCCATGAGAAGAGGACCATCATTCAACTTTTTTCTGAAATAAAAATGCTCCTTTATAGAACAGTTTGCTGCCAATTCATTGGTTATCTCCTAAATGATTCGCTATCCCTCTAACCATCCGCGGCACACCTCAAGACATTCTGTGGTGGCCTGCCAGGGCAGGTGTTCACTTCCCGGAGGTCAGACGGCAACTAAGACCGATGCCCACCTACAGGTTGAGAGTAAAGTGAAAAAACTCTACATTAGAAGCATTCAAGGAACAAGTTTCCTTCCCAAAAAGCCGTCGAAGGGGGGATGGGGAGGAAGTAATGTATCGTTCCCGTAGTAACCCCCAAGCTATGCTTTATTTCTTGTCTTGACACTGGATAACCGCGAAATGGACTGTTTGAAGGTACAATTGAGGTCTGGGAACACTCTTGAACTTGTCTCCTATTGGAGGGATGGTGGTGCATAAAACCCAGTTGAATACCTTCAATGGTTCCTATTCATGGCGATTAGAGCCTCCAGGCCGCGGTTCGTGGGACACGATTCACTCTCTGCACTTCAACGACGCAGGAATCCAGAAGGTCTCAAAATAGGAGACCCAAGAGCGGTGAGCTCATTCAAGCTGTTGTACAGGCCCCAGAAGTGAAAGAACAGTCCTTTGAAAGCTGCCAAGACCAGACAGGGGGAGATGGGATGAAAAGAGGAGAGAAGGCAGGGGAATAATCCATTCCACATGGATAAAATCGCTCATTTTTCCCACACAAAAGGTGGCAATTTTGAAACTATGTGATGGATGGGCCTTAACAACAAAAAGGGAGGCGAAAGGGGGTGGAGAAAGAGAGAACAAAGGCTTTCCCATTGTCACCTTTTAGTCCTTCAAAAGCACATCGATGTTGGTGGCTAATTTTATCTCTCTCTTTCCACCAACGTAGGTAAATTTATGGCTCTAATTTTAGCATTTTAATTACTTTAATTATATAACTTATAAGCCAAAAAGTAATTTACTTCGACTTGATTGGAGGAGGGAAGGGGAGAAGGGAGAATATTTACCTCACCTGTCACACCCCGAGGCATTCAAGACGTCCACCAAACAGCTAAGTGACCTTCAAATTGCTGCCAACAAATTCGCTTCCGAATGCAGTTGGTGAAGTAACTAGATGGGCTACCTTGGGGAGAAAATTCCACCGTCAAGTGGGATGAGAGGGGGAAGAGGAGGGGGAGGTGAAAGGGCTTCTCCGTCTTTTCTCACCCCTCCTTTCCCCCCTCCTTCTCACTCAGTCTCTTTTGTACCATTTTGAGGTGAGCCTCTTTTGGAGGAAGAGTTTATTTTGGTGGGAAATAAAGGGAGGCACCCTGGGCACTCCAAAATCTCCACTTTTCTAACCATAAAGAGGAGACGAGACTATGGGATTTCAAGTTTGGAAGCAACAAACCACTCGTCTCATCTATTAAGACTTTAAAATTCTCTTTCGCGCGCCAAATCACGAAGAGGTGCGGACGCGTGAAGGGGGATCCAGGGGAGTCGGGGTCATTTTCGGCCTCCAACTCTCCCTCCTGCCCCCTCACCCCCCCCCCCTCCTCCTCCACTAATGCTATACACGGCGCCTTCAACTTTGGAAGCACTGATTTGCCCTGAGAGGGATGGTCAGACTGGTAACCGCCTCTACCTCCATGCTGTGTGGGTTCCAGGTGAGGAGGAATAGTACAGAAACCGGGGTAGCGGGGTGCCGTGCTGTTGCAGGTGCGCGACCTTTCAATCTCTGGGTCTTTCTACAGGTCAATGGCGGTAGAAAGGTAGGTCAAAACACCACATAAACCCTGTTTTTTTATCTTTTTACCTCCCACCTTTCTCCATCTACCCGCAGTTCGTTCAAAGTTGCATAAGCGTTTGTTTTGTCCCTTGGGGCCTAAACCGGGCTTACGAGGCGTCGCCTTTAAGTCATAAAAAGGGACATGACCCAGATTATAACAGATTTCAATAATTTTTAAGGTGAGGCAACAAAATTTGGGGCAAATTGTGGTTTAAATATAAACATTTGGTGGCTAACCGAAGGTTCTCTTGTGATCGAACCCGAAGGAAACCTCTTCCACGGGAATAAGAGGGGGCTGGAAGGGAGACCTTTCCAAATCCGGACACTATTTCATTTTCCATCTTCCCCAACTTCCTAATATCCCTCCAAATGGTTGGTATAATCTTTTCCCACCATGGACCAATCAAATGATCTCCCAGGAAAAAATTTCTTCCTTTCCTTTTCTTCCAGAAAGGATTTATCTGACACAACGGGATGGGTAGAGAAAAAAATCTCTCTCTTTAAGGGAAAAATCTCCTGCAAGTAAACAGCCTGTTACTTTTCTTTTTTTTTTGGGGGGAGGAGATCGGGAGGAGGGGAAGTTTGAATCATCATCCACTCGTACGGGAGTAAATTTCAAGGATCGTGAGGGAAAAGTACCCTCCACGAAGGGAATATGCCTATCCTACCCATGTCCATCTTCACCAGCGACTACCAATTGGATGTGTTTCGCTTAACTCCTTTCTGACAGCTCTCTGCATATTTATGACCCATCTTCTCCCTTCTTTGAAAGGGTTCGTTCAGCTTGATATTAGTGACATTTAAATCCACACTATTTATAGCACTCGCATATCATCACGTCGTTGTTTACTTTTCTGCTTAGGTAATCTCAAAAGCTTCTTATACAGAGTGAAAAATGGTAATTCTTCTTTTGTTTACTTTAAAAATACGGAAATTTGGTGCAATAAAAGAAAACGATAAAAAAATTACCTCGAAATTGAATATAACCCAAAGTTCCACATCGAAATTTGTGATTTTACACCTTTATGCGATAAATAACTTATGCAATGCTGCAGAAGGAAGAAAAGACGTTTTGTTTTGCGTCTTAAAACTTCATCTCCTACCATGTCACGCAATGCATGTGTTAGGGTCGTATTACTACTTATTTTAATTTAAGTAAGCTAGTGTCCCAAAGGGGGCGTTAGGTCATGCTATGAAGTAGAAAGCACTTTTAGCGACGTAAAGTTTAAAATGCGGCGTGGAAATGCAATCCACACTTATTTTTAACCCCTAGGAATAGATTCTGCTTAAAAATTTGCCTAACCGAACACGCATTTGCTGGTTCCACTTTTATAAATCATGTTGTCATGTAAGTTGAAAATGTAATCCTTGGTATTTTAACCAACTGTTACTTTCATGTAGGTTTGCCAAAAGGCGAATAAATGTGGCAACCACTCAAGGCGTTGCTATGGGCGCATAGAAGAGGAGGAGGGGATGATGATGACTAAACGCCTGCCTCCCATCTACTCCAAGGGGGAGTCCAACTGCTGATAAAGTTGCCAGGGTCATGGATAAGACAATTTAATAAAGAAAGAGTGCTTTTCCTGTATGTCTGGGTTGTACCTTGTCCAGTATAGAGAGATCTAAGTCGTACCTATTTGGAAATGAGGCCAGGAAGAAGCTCATTTAAGCCAACCCCGCATTTACACTGTTGCAGCCAAAACAGGAATTGGTTTTCAGGCCTGAGGCAAGACAGGCGTGTTTTGGAAGAATGCGATGTGTAGTAAGTGGATCGTTTGGACGATAGCCAAGGGTGGGCATTGAATGCCCTACTCCATCCCAAGTCAGTTGGGGAGCTATTGCTAAACTATGCGTTCCAACCGATTTCTTCCCTTCGCAATTTAAAAATTTAGAAAGGAACAAAAAAGACACATTTTACAAGATTTGAAGCTTGTTACCAGCTGTTAGCTGTGTTTGGTAGTACACCCTCCAGTGGATGGATGAGGTCGGCGAAAGGGGGAAAATTTAGTAGAATTTCAAGGAGCTAAACACTGAACAGTTCGCTAGTACAAATCGCCTGCGATTCTTTCCTAAGCCCCTTAATAATTATTACGTCACAGCCATCACATAGGGTTTTAGTGGCTACAAGAACACTCCCTCGAGTCAGGAATTGAATGGACACTTTCTACAACACCCCTTGTCCACCTCCCCCATCTGATGGGACAGAAACCAGCCAGAGCTGGCAGGCTCTAACCGTTGATCAGATTTGTTGGACAAGGGAGCGCAGCAGTCCACGCCATTCATGGACGATTTATACAACGTGAATAGGGAAGAGAGATGGTAACAAGCTCGAGAAACCTCCTGTTTTCATTGGCTTCACATTTGCGCACGGATCGGATCTACACGGGTACACATACTACTGAAATCCCATTAGTCAGGAGGCTAGCACCAAATCATCCTCCTGGAGGTCAGGCCTTCCCTAATGTGAGGTCCAGGCAATAACTCTCCCAAGGTGCTAGAGATCGCAAGGTCTCACAGTGAGAAATTTACCCAATTCGGCTTTCGTCTTTGGGCAGGAGGGGAGAGCGGCGCACTCCCGTCTCAATTTTCCCTTACCATCTCTTCTAGCCACCACCTTCTTTTCCAGGCACTGGCAACAGATAGTCACGTACAAAGTAGGCAGTGGAAAAACCAAAAAAGGAAGTGAAAATGAAGGTGTCCAGTGGTTTGTTATTCGGCTTTAAAAGGCAAGTTATTGCATAAAAGCGAAGTTCGCAAGCTCTTGTCCCTTTAAAGGGGTATTATTGTCCCCCCTGGTTAGAGCACTTAAAGGATCCTTTTGGGGCAACTAAAATAAATGTATTTTTTAAGTTGGGTTGAACTTCGGGCGACTTGATCGTCGGTGGCGTCGTACCTCCGCCATGAGGTGAGGCCTCCGGGCAATGCAAAGGGCCGAGCGACCCATTTGCCCTCTAGCTCCTGTAATAGATGTATGGAGTAATGCTGATCTGACTTATTATAGCCATAGAGAAGATTTGGAGCTCTGCGTAATCGCTCCTTCTCCTTGAATCATCTCCATTCATATTTTATCCAAGCGCATCATCCATGCACAAATGCCCTTTTAGGTCTTCACAGGATCATAAAATGCAAAAGTCAAGAGACCAGAACAACAACTAATTTGAAAAAGTGCATGTCAACAGACGAATGGTTAAAAGATCTCTTACTGCTTTAGTTTACGTGGAATTAGCACTACTGGTATTCTGTAGTTTACCCCAACCCAAAATTTCACGTTGTTTGAGCAGATGGAGGCTTTCAAGGATCACCTAAAGGAGGCATCAAATGGCGGTTCAACTATGCATAAAAATGATATCAGCTAAAAATCCAAGCTAGGACTGAAGAAACAGACGAAGGTGTAACGGGTAAATTGCCAAAATAATGACGAAAATAATTAGCAACAGTGGTTTTTATGGCTAAAATTCACTGTACTGATTATTTGTAAGTAGATAATCGTGAGAAAAGTGGCTTTGCTACCTCCTAGTCCAACATTTGTGGGCCTATCGTTTACTTCATGGCCGCGCTTTCATCACACTTATCAGAGCTATTTGTTTAGTGATAAATGCCATTTCCTGTGAGGATGTAATTAACAGAGCGGAAGGCACCCCTGTCCTCTTGGCGTTCAGCTTCAAAGACAACCACGAGACTCCAGCAAGGGGCTCGCATATTGGCCCACCTAAAGATGATACTGCACTCCTGAACAAAATATTATTCACAACATCCCGGACTTTTCATTGGTGGGCAAAAACCATTGCATACATTTGTGTGATCTTCATATGGGTGAGCGCATTGATGTGCCAACTGTACTGGCACACGTTAGGAGTGGTAACGGTCCAACATGGGTCTCACTTAGGACACTGGCGCCTAAGAATAAACAAACCTCTTAGCGTGAACATAAACAATTGCTCTGTCCGCAATTTGTCACCTTACACCTCTTAACACGGAAATCGGCTCCTATATGTGGAAATTAGTGTCTCCTAGCCCCGCCTCCTGCATCAACGCTAATTGAATTTCCTCCAATGATCTCGCAGAACTCATGGCAAAGTATACTCCATGCTATCAGCGTGTTTTTTTTGATTAGGTGGCACAATTGATTAGCAAAATATGGCCTGTCTTCTTTGGGCTTGCTATTACTTCACCCATCCGATTCCGAGGCAGTGCCCTCTTTTGATTTACCACATTTTAATGTGTGATTAGCGAATGCTACCCATAAAAATGTCCAATCCATATAGAATGTCAGAAAGTGAAGCCTCAGTGTTGGTGACACCTCTGGACACTCATTCCTCTACCCTTGTACCAATCAGAAGGCCACGAGTTTGGTCACGCGGTTTGAACTATCCAATCAACTCCAAAAAGTTTGTATATCCTGACTTGGCCAACGATGGTGGCCGCAAATAGAGTGGCCATGGCCTTTAAGACGTTCTACATCGGTGCTATTATTGCCTTGGGATTGCTTACCACCAATGCAGCTGGCCTCACCTCGTATGAACGTAGTAAGTGTCCAAGGAATGCAGGGACACGGTTTGAGTTAGTTAATATTCTTGTTTTGATTTAAACATTGTAAAGAACTTTTTATTTTACAGTAAGCCTATCTATATCACTGATCTCACTAGGTGTCTAGATCCTTGGATAGGGATCAAAAATGGCTTAGGAATGAGTTGCCCCGATTCATGCAATTTTGAGAACAAAAATTGAGGTCGTTTATTATCAAAATAGAATCGTATTTGAACTGTGTAGAAATTGTGTAGAACACTTGTCTGGAGGTGGGAACCTTCTTGTTCCCCCTATTTGAATGCCTCAAGACCACTTGGTCAGGGAAATAGGAGCGCTTGGTGCAATTTGGTGCCACTTTACGCAGATTTTCCTTGAACGTGAAGACGATTAATTCAAGCCTTAAGGAATGCTTCCTTCTGAAAAGACATTACCCTAATTTATCTTAAACTCACAAATGGGTTGCACAAAATTACTTCGACCTTTTGAAGCATAAGACCAAAGAATTTGGAGGGAGTTTTCATTCAAAGGCTTTTCCTTAACGATCAAAATTGCATCGGGCAAAATGATTTTGGTCCTTTGAGAAAAGTGGAGTGCTAAAAATTAGTGAAGCATTTTCCTTGTACCTTTTTTAAGACGGAAAACCGTATAGCGTAGCTGACTATGGAGAAATATCAAATTAATGTGAGTAAAACCGACCACATTAAACCTAATAAAACTGTACATTGAAAATTGTGTTAAATATCTATACTTAGTTCCCGATTTTTAGGCTATTAGTACAAGCTAAGCTTGTTCTTACGAATGTTACCATGGCAATTCAACAGAGGTAGATTAAATGTTAAGAAAACATTTATCTTCGACATTACTGTGTGTTTTAAATTGCACAATTAGAATGAATTCTCGTATCCACGTATTTAATGTGTCATAAAACTTAAAGTACAGCATTAACTGAGGTTAATTTTCATTGCCATATTTTTTGCACAAAATCATGGATGACAAGGAATATGGTCAAACAAAAAAATTCAGGTAAACATTTGGGCTATCCGAAAGCGCTGTAGAGACATGCAGTTTCTAAAGATATTTGTGGCAAATGTTTGGTAGAATTGACCCTTAAGGGAAAGTGTGACTCGAGCAGTCTGGGGGCCTTTCGTAATTGGAGGCACATTAGAAGATATATCAAGTTTATAAAAATAACCCTTCTTAATTAGAACGTCCTCGGAGGAGTCGTTCGTGGTCATTGTATTGTTCTGGCCGTAACAATGGTAAGGGACGCTACCTCTTTTGTGTAGAACCTGCTGGCTTTCAAAACACCACATCCTGTTCAAATCATATTTTATAAAGTGTTTTAGAGGCAGCCCTAGAGGATGTGAATTATTCTTTAGGGTGATTTTTATGCATGATTTCCCTTTTAAAGCTATATTTCTCCAAATTTTTAAATATTTTATCTCCATTGGCTATGTAAACACAAGTTGCGCACTTCGGTTGGGGCAAAATTGCAATGAGTCTCTAAGGCCTCGGTCACTGAGACCTTGCGTCTTCCCCTAGGGATAATTGTTCTTCACTTGGATAAAGTTTTTTCGTACTGTCTAGGGCTTCTCTGGAGTGTCAGGATTTCAATTACCACGTTTGACCAGTATGCAAATATTTTGCGGAGAATTGTAATGGCTTTTAGATGAACAATGCTACTTAATTCTGATTTCAGTAGAGGCCCATTTGTTCACCTTTATGAAAGCGACACTATCTCTTAAGAACAGCAAAATATTTTCCCACATATAATTCAAAAGTCCTAACAAAAAAAGATGATCTTTCGATGTTATCTCATGTATTCTGTCGTAAAGGTACAAATATTTAAGGCACATAGAGTTGCTTTTTAAAAACCAATTTTAACGTGCCGCCGGAGAAGTCTTATCAATCAAGAAAAAAGCGTTGGCTGTTTTTGTTTGTTCCTTAACTAAGGTATTAGCTCACCAATTTTTAGAAAAAAGGTTAAATGATTTCAATTACTTAAATATCAAAAGGTGTTTTGCTTAACAATGTCTCTCAAAGCCTCGGGGAGAGGTAAAGTGTCATGGATAAAAGAAATCTAAATATTGCCAAAATTTGCAGGGTAAATGTACCATTTTTTGTCTGCAAAGGTTTTACGCCCTACAGCAAGAATCTCAGTTGCTATGTCTGTGAGCCGGGCTCGATGAACTTGACCAATCGGACGTATGTCCAATGGGAGATTGAGAATAAGCGGTGCGAGGAGCCGACGGAGGATCTCATCCACCTCTGGTTAGTTAATAGAACATAGAAAAGTAGAGCTTGTGGTTACCTTGAGCTGATTATGTTTTTTTTTCTTTCATATTCATTTTAAAGCTTTTGGGGCAAAGATTTTGAGGTAACTGTAGCACCCTGAGTCATTTCTATAGTACCCAGCCGATCTATTGAAGGGCTGGAAGGCTACTGGTCTGGCTCGAGGGCCATCAAATTAACAGGATGAAGCAAAGAATTAGAGTGAGGAGCGAACCTTCCTTGAGTCAAGATTGCTTGAGTACTTCACTTTGAGTAGATTACCTCTGTCAATGGCTTTGTGGTTGTGAGTAAGGTGATCAAAAAGGTCCCCTGGTTTTTCAAGACGACCCGCTAAAATGACTTGCTTTGGCCTGGACGAAAAAAAGGCACGCAAATGTTTATAGGCGTCCATTGTAAAGGCCTGAGACATCTGTCAGCCTCCCGGTACGGTGGTCTTTGCTGGCGCTCTTCAAGGCTTCTCCCGTGTCCTAAAGGGGCGCCCAAAAAAAAACCTAAGAGATTTCGCTAGAAGAATAAATTTTGAAATAGGCTTCCAAGCTCTAAAACTGTTTCGTCACTGCCTCCGCGCTTCTAGAATCTACATTAATCAATCGCCTTCTTCGTGGAATAAAGTCGCGATGATACGCTAGGCGTCTTCACATTGATGACACTCGAACGTGCGCAATAAACACTTCCACTAAAGAAACAGCCAAAAGGTCCCTTAATCGAATGATGAAAGGTGATTTCTGCCTCACCTTCATCCTCGTCTTCCTTCTTTGTCTTCAATAATCCCTAGAGAGACCCCCGATGTCTCGCGGATCAAAGTAGATGTTCGAAGTGGTTGCAGCTAGGAGGCTTGACTGTGGGTTATTCAAGGCAATTGCCGTTTTCTCTGGGTGTGGTACTGTATACAGTAGAGCTAAAGGCAATCCAAACACCTCAAATACGCGAAAATGGAACCAACCCAGGGCGTGCACGCGGGCAGGAGGGTGTGGTTATGCCTAGGATTTGACATTCTAGACCCCATTTTCCCGAACACCTATGCCTTCTTCACCTTGACTGAAAAATTGCAAAGTCCCTTGTGCTTACATATACTAGATAGGCAAAAATAAAACTATCGGAAACATCGGTGAAGTAAGCGGAGGTGGTAGCACTAAGTGTGAATACCAGGTTAACTCAATCGGTAGAGCATCAGATAAAGCTAGAAGTTAAAACACTCTCGCTGATGGTGGAAGACATGTCTATGAAGCCAGTGATCAGCGTGGTGGAGGCGGAATCAACATCAGGGGACAGATTGAGCTTTTTTATCTGCTGAAAGGGATTCTACTTTTGCCTCCTACTGAATCGTTATAAGTAGCAACCCCGAGCACCAAAAAGTATCTACTACAAAATCGGTCTTATTTTAAGAAAGAAACTCCAGTTTGTTGCCTAGCTAAAGCGATAAATGGATGGCGATCTCAGTGGACGAGATGGCAAAAAATCAAATCTTTATTCTTTGGTATGAATCACATAATAAATCCATCCACCGACCAGAATTTTTACACAAAAAATCGCCAAATTAAGCTTTTTTTGCCTAATTTCCTTAGCGAGGAGACAGATGTATTCAAACCACGAGGTTGTGGAAAACTCGTCACCAAGTCCTATCAACAGATCAATTTCGGTGGAGAAAGAGGTTTGTTTATATTTCCTCGATAAACAGCGGCGCACATTTCAAAATGTCCCCCAAAAGTTAAAACAAAGGAGCAAAAGCAGTAGCTGCATAAAAGAACGCCATAATTCCGTCATTCTATTGCATGCCTTTATGTGATTTTATGATTTACAACTCCTTTTTGCTACCATTGGCACATTAGCTCAGACCCACCCATTCCCATGCACCAGGTGATTTAAAAACCTTTAGCGTTTCCCTATAATGCTTGCCGAAGTGCTTATACAACTTAGTTTCTTTAGCTACAATGAAGGGCTGTTTGCTTTTAGAGGTTAAATTAGTGCGCCGCTTCTGTGCCAGTTCGGGAATGAATTCCGAGGAGCAGAGGTGCGTACTAACGATGTCGCAAGGTCGTTGGACGGAGATGTGTGTGTGCGGGGGCGAAGCATGCAACAGTGCAGGTCACGTGACCGCCTCATTCCTCTCCTCCTTCGGTCTCCTCCTCCTCCTCCTCCTCCTCCTCCTGGGCTACATCGCATAACTCGTATCTGTCATGAAAACTTCTCCTATCTGTCCTGTTTCCGTCCATCTTTCCATTCATTCGTTATACCACCCACTGATCGACTGAAACATAAAATATTTTGTGATTTCCGGATTTATTTTGCTGTGGCTGGCTTTCTGACTTTTGATTTTATATTTTTAAGCCATGTTAAGGTACTATTTGTTTGTCCTTATACCCTCCGGACGTGGAACCTCTCCAACTAAGAGTGTTTGAGTGTAAAACAGAAGAAAAAGCCATTTTTACTACAAGAATATGCTGCCTGATAATAAGTGAGCTGGGGGAGAAAAGGAGTGACAGGCTACGGAAGCTTGAAGTGCAACAAACAAGTTTCCAAAAATAAACCGATTTAAGTGTAAGCATAAATTGCAGGCTTTTTGGTCCTTATAGATTCTAAACTCTTTCTACTCACGTGATCAATGCCCTCGGCATTTGTGGACAACCGTGGGGATGCATCGTAGCAAAAATCAGTGACCTAGATCCAAGTGAACCGAGATTTTAGAGACGCGAGCGGGCAGAAGGGCAAAAGAAGTAGATAATGAGAAAACAAGGCTGTAAAAACTAAAAACCAATGGTTTTTCGAGGTTCTGCTCACTTTTAACAGTCACTATGACCTCGGTAACCTAAAGGATTGGTCACAAGTGAGCTTATACTACTTATTGGTTTTATAGTAGGTTAGTTGCAACAACGCATACCGCAGTAAAGGCGGATAAAACGGATTTATAATGCGGAAATAAAACCGAATATACAGGAGATTTTATGAACTGTTTGTTGGTTGAATTCATCGCCATTGCTATTTAGCGTCCTTTGGAGAAGAGCCTTAGGCTTGCCGAATTTCCCTGTCGCTTGAAAGAGCAGAAACTTCGATGCGTCACTATTCCCTCTGGACACCCGTATCTACTGCAGCAGCAAGAAGGAGGTGATATTTATCACTAAAGACAGCTACGACTTCAGGAATGCGGATGATTCAGCACTCGGCCCCCTTAAGTACTCGGAATTGAGACTTGATTAACGCGATGCATCTTCAGGTGAATCATCCCCCCATAATCACACGCTTTTATCAACAATTTGCTATTGCGCTAAGGCGTTACGCCCTTCTCCTGCGTTAGACCGATTTCGTTCCCTCCAAGCACCGCGGCTGGGGAACGGAGTTAAATTCGTTTTGTGAAACAGACACGTCAGACTCTTGAAACATGACAGGTTCGATAACATTTATGCCATACAGTCTTAAGGTCATAAAGAAATGCCCAATGATCCTTGATACACCCAAAAAAGTTCTTTAATATACCTTTGTTTAATTTCGAAGCTTTTTTCGCCTGAAGTTGTGGCAATGGTTGGTACCTTCGACCGCATCGCTTTGGGGATGGTTAGGTGGAGAACATGATTGGTATTCCTCAAATGAAGTGGAAATGGAATCAGGAGCGATGATGACTTGATGCCTACCAGAGGGTACATTTAGCCTCCACCACCTGTCCGTCCGGTTGACAGCGTGACCTTCATATCGGGTCTGGCGTCGTTCAGGTCAGCTGGTCAGGCAGCTGAGTTTCACACCTAGACGTTGCAAAGGAAAGACATGTCACTGTGACTACCCGAATGGTTCCTTTGGAATGACCACCGATGGGGTGGCGTTCTATGTCCGCCCCCACTCCACACCGCATCCCATTCCAGGGAGGTGACACTGCTTTCCTTCCCACACCACCTCCTGGCTCATCTCCATGTTGTAGATCACCTCCCACGCATTTGAACGTCAAGGATAGAAATTAAAGTGAATTTAAAGTCAGAAAAAGGTGGGAGGCTATTATTTTGACCTTTATTTTAAATGACCTCTCTAAAATACAGCCTCAAGGCGAGGATTTGAATTTAGCATAATTAATGAATAGTTTATCCTGGGAAAAATCAACTCATTTAAAATGTCCTTTTTAAATATATGTTTAGATAGAGAATTCGCTTGTTAAAATGTAAAATGATTTAAGAATAAAAGGAAGAATTTGATAAAGGCGCCTTTATTTTGTCAACCACAAGCTTCATTTTCCAGAATTAATTTTTAAAAAGTTTGCTTGTTTAGTGTAGAGAATTATCTATCCGAGTTGGGATGGGAAAAGGCAAAAAAATGTGGTTTATTGTTAGATCCGATCGCATTGCGTGCCTTCATTGAGTGTGTCCATTAATTGCTTCAGTCACCGAAGGTGGGTCAGGCCAAGGCAGGCCAGGCCATACGGGACCGGACCAGGCCAAATCAGGGCGTACCGAGCGGACAGGCCCTAATCAATTACTTCGATTAATTATTAACACTTCATCCTCGGTTACTTTCTTTTCTTTGACAAGAAGGTCCTTCTCGACACCCCAAGGGGTCAATTAGGTGGCCATGCAGGCCTGATAAGTTTTTCGCGGAAAAGGAGGGATATGAACAAATCGTATGATTGCGGAGGCTTAGCTCAAAATTAAAAAAAAAGATTTGGGTTTCTTCCTTACCACTGGAATGGTTTGACGCTGGACTGTATAAACGCGGCATTCGGCGCCTCCGGTTCCGGCGCACTCCACGTTTTTTTCTCAACTTCTGTCTTTCCAGTGGAACCGACTAGATTATTTACTGGCGAAGGCATTTAGGCTTAAATCACATTCTCTAACTAGTCTTTTACTTCGCCGCCTTCAAATGCTGCTTAATAAAATTGACGAGAATCCCCTCCACCTTTAAGTCGACTTAAATCATTTAAGTAGGCTCTAATAGCAATAAAGAGTAAGTGATTTAAGCAATAAAGATGGACTTAAAATAGCCAAAACTGTCTTCATTTTCCAAATTTTGTCTTCAGAAATGAGTTGTTGAGTTATTTGTTTAAGAATTACTTACCTTTACTGGAGCCTTTTACAGAGCAGGCCTTGGGTGGCCCCACTACACAAGCGCACACAAAAAATTGGCGCACTTTTGAGACATTTATTCTTCACACCGGGCACTTCGCTTTTCCAGAGGGTTTTAGTACTTTAGAGCCCCCGCTCGTGACCTCAAATCACCGTTGAAAGCCGCAGTGCATCCAATCTTAGCAAAGCCTTCAGGATTACCACCAGTGAAGTTAATCCTCTCCCTCCTCCACCAAATGAAGCAAGTTTGAAGCTTTGGAGAGAAAATCAACCTTACAAAATTCAGAATATGATGGTGAGCGCCCAGCTAGGTGGTTACGTGACCCAGAAGATACGTTTCAAGGGACAATGTGGAAAATCCTTTTGACTCGCTGTCACCAGACACGTCTGGAGTCCGGGGACTCAAGTGATAGAGGTGGAGGGCGGGATCTAGGGTGCGCAATAAGCCTCCCCCACCTCTTCTGCCCAAATCGAAGGCGAGAAAACATGTATGCAACCATAAACTTTCTCCAGCAGTGGGAAATGGCCACTCCCAGAGACTGAAGTGAATGATATGTTTTGATGGCTTCTAACTAGGAAAACGAATAGGAAGAGGAAGAAAAGAAGAAATAGGGACGATTGGGCTTTCTGTCCCAAAGGAAACATCAGCTTTCTTTCCTCCCAAATTCATCACACCACGCCGTGATTGCTGTCTGGGGTGGATGTCCCTCTCGCCTGCGGTTATTCCCAATTTTGCAGCCATTTTTCATCATTAAAAAAAAGATTCTTCTGGCTCTTTTTTAGTAAAGGATGAGGCTCTTTATGCAAAAAAAGTTATTTGGATGTTGTCACCTGCTATTTGCTGAGCCACCGTTTCTGTCTGCTATGACTCCTCTTTTTCCCGCCTCCCAGCGACATGACCTTTCGGGTGCTTCTTTAGGCACCGCCTTTTCTGCTCGCTAAACATAAAATATTCGAACTAGGCAGGACTTGAAAGGCTTTGTCCAACAATACTTAATTGTTCCAGGCCATTCCAGACAACCCTGATAGAGATGGTGGTGGACAAGGAACCTACCCATACAAATGGAAAGCGATCAACACTCAGTCGCACCTCATCTGTCAGACATTTGTCATCAAGACGGTTAGACCTGTGGGAGATGGGGCAGGGAAGAGAAGTAACCTGACCCTGATTCCAGCCTAAGCTTTTTTCCCTCCCCCAGGCTATCGGGACGTCAAACACCCTGCCCCGGATGTCTGTCTGTCTGTCTGACATTTGACCTCGTGATGGGGATTAACCTTTCTGAAACATTTAGCTCACTCGGGATAGCCAAAAAGCCGCCCTATAACGACTCAGTTAAAGGCTTTCAGATTGAATATTAGGCCAATCATCTAAACAAATCGAGCTTTCCAAATCACACTATCGCTGGATAGTCAGGATGCTTGAGAGGTGACCAATCACATGCTACGGCTTTATGCATACAACAATGAATTTTCCACCACTACCTTCCATCGTTCTGGAGGTATACACGAAATCGGTGAAAGCTTAAAAGCATACTTATTAACACGCCTGCGTAGATGCGCGCTACTGGAGGGACAGACAGGCGGACGGGCATGCAGGCGTGCAGGCGGACGGACGGGCAGGCGAGGAGGCATGCAGGCAGGCAGGCAGGCAGGCAGGCAGAGTGAGGTGGACAGACAAGCGAGCATTTAGCGGCTTAACGGGTTCCATTTTCACATTTTGGCGCTCGCACACACACAAACATACACACGCACAAACACACACACAGACAGTTGCATAATCTCACGTCAGAGGTTGCGTCAATGCTATACGACACTCAAGGACCTCAACATCTCAAATTACCACTTCTAGCCACGAGAACCCCGTCTCCACCACGTAGACATAGACACCTTTCCCCCACCACCGGATCTGCCACCTCTTCCGCGTCCAAGTCGGCCTGTCTCGTGTCGGCCATTCAAATGGGGCATACGCGTTGCCTGCGGCGTTACATTTTTGATCTTCTCAACGAAACCTCGAGCCAGAAGCCCTCCTCTCCAACCACCAATTGTGGAAGCAGTATTTTGGATCGAAGAGCCATGCCTCCAAGAGCGGACTATGAGTGGATTACGGCAAAAAGACAACTCTACTTTAATGTGCAAGGAAGCACCTACACAATAGAGTTCGAGCAGACCTCCAGTCCATTAATTTGGGCTGTGGATTGTCGAGAGTGGTCGTGTTTGCGACTAATGTGTACCATTCAAGCCATAGAACAGGAGGAAGAGGAGCGGGAGGAGGAGGAGCCTACAAAAGAGACTTTTCAAGGAGCTGTGTACAATCCCAGTCAACCACAACCCGTTCGAAGAAGGATAATCAACTCTGGCACTGGAAGGTTCACACATTCACCGCATACCTCACAGACGTGTGTGTGTTGCACACCAGAAAGCAGTCGCAGACGATCTGGCGAGTTGGGTCTACTGCAACATGAAGACATTCCAGTCTCGCTGAGACAGCGACTTCGACCATTTGCTAACGTCATGCTAAGTGTTTCCTTCTCGAATCTTTGCAACACCAGAAATAGCTTTAACACCATCAACGGTAGTGATGCCCCCACTGCTAGAACTGGAAGTTTTTTAGACATACGCTCGTGGAAATCGGCTCAGTCCAGTCCACGACGAGATGTCTCTCCCTTAAATCGGTCGCCACATTCCATACACACGAGAGGAGCCAATTCAGTAGTGCTTCTCGGTTGTTTAACTGCCAATGAGCATTCATCTCGACATCGGAAACGTCCCACTCCATATCGAGCTTTCTGGGTGCGTGGTTCGTATACCTATCAGTCAGTGCTGGATTACTTCTTTGCCACGGGATATGAAAGTGTCGGTACACACTGTCTCCCGCACCAGGCACCACAAATTGAATGTGAACACTGTAAACAGGATGCCGACTATTCTGACTACCCAAATTATCCTAACGGTCCATTGGATCCACGAAATGACACATTCTTTGAACACTTCAGTCAGCTCGAACGTATGCTTCAGTCGTCAGGAGTTTCGGCAAATCGTCTTGACTCCGTCATGGCGTTTAACGACTTGGCGATAAGTGCTGGACGTCGCCTAGCAGGATGGTGCTGCCACGGAGCTGAAGGTGATCCAACAATCGGTCCAGATCTTGAAGAACCTCTAATAGAGTGGCGAATTCTTGCCACCCTGATAGATCATGGATTGGATGAGTTTGAGTGGCTGGAGTTTCTGTCACCTCAACAGAATTTTATCGGACACGCGTTATGCGTACTTGCATGGCCAATGCATGGATGGAGTCGGACAGAAGCGGCTATTCTGTCAAGTTATATGACCAGTAGGAAGCCCAGTTCCTTCTCTGGATTTGGCGGTGGGGGCGGAGGTGAAGGCAAACGACTTCGAAGGCGATCTGCATCCCCACTTGGAAGGAATGGATTTGGTCAGTCACTTCCACCAGCACCCCTGGGTGCAGGACTTAGACGACAGGCGTGCCTTCTCCTGATTAATCTCTGGTCTTTGGGTGCATTCACGTCGCATCACATAGTTCACAGACGGAGTGGCGGCACCATTGGAAATGCCGTCTCAAGCAGTCGCATTTGGGATCCACGACCAGGGAGTCAGCGAAGTCACAGCTATACCGCCACTATGGAGGGTGGAGATTTGAGACGAATTATGCTCAAGACCATCTCCACCAAATCGGAGCAAATGGGAATGGTGAGTACTGCCTCTTCCTTTGCCAGCCTTAGTACCTTGTCGCTCCACAGTGTAGTCAAGCAACAGCCTATTCGCTCCTCCACACTTAGAAATATACTTTCAAATATATGAAAAAAAGAGGCAAAATTGCAGTCTGAAGGAGGAAGTGCTCATGGTATGCTTAAATAGGTAATGAAAGAGGACGACAAAAAGTGCATCCTCCTATCGACTTTGTAGAGATATAAATACGGACTTTCCACTTGATTTATGCCTAATTACGCATAATCCTTCTGAAGGATACTTCCAAAAAGTTCATCTCCCATCGGCATAGAGATTAAAGTCCGGGGCTTTAAGTTTGCCCTTAAATGCACCCAGCCAGAGGGAGGGGAAATTGACAATAGCGAGTGATCCAGATCTGCCTGCCTACTGGTGTGACAGCTAATTCCTCTTGGCTTTGATGTTGGAGGTAGAACACATGTAAACGCTTTCTTTACACAGCAATGTTGATCCCAAACTCGGTCCGTTTAGAGTACCACGGAAGTCTTGAAGGAGGGGAAAATGGCCATAAAGTTATGCCACTCCGGATGTAAAATTTTATATTTATTCACCAAAGAAGAGTAATTTACGTGTTTATTTCATTTGCCTTGGCTATAAACAAGCGATCGGCAACACATGACACCAATTGCCACGGTGTCAATTTTGCAGATTGGTGAAGTCGACATGACACGTATTTGTGACAGTAGTGGTTAGCTTGATTATACTTCTGGACGGTAATGAGTTGGCACTAGTCAACACCTCCAACTAAATAGGTAGTGCAGTAGGTAGTAGCTATGGATTACCGGAGTTCCTCACGTACTGCGAGATAGGCTAGAAGGGATGGGGAAAAGACAATCCCATATTGTCCTTTTGACACCTGCCAGGTGACAAGCCGGAAAACAGCTACCTGGAAGAAGGATTAATCAAACATTGCCTATTCGAGAAAGTACTTTAAGAGTGTGGGTTAAAAAAGGAGGGACGCTTCTTTAAAAAATTCTCTTACTACTTATTTCCCCCATCTTCCCTTTAGAAGCATCTCGAGGATTTAATTAAAAATTCTGAGGAAAACCAAGCCAGTGCAGGAACTTCATTGATGCAATGAGGTCTCTTTTTTTGTAAAACGGACAGTAGGAAGAAAATTGGTGGGCCTTTCACCTATTCGGCTGCAAATGCGGTCATCTGAAAGTGTAACAGGTCAAAAAACATACTCGGAATTATGTAGAAGGAAAAAGAAGGAAGAAAGTGGAAGCGAAGTATGCAAGAGGTATTACGGAATGTTCATAAATAATTAAAAGACACCGGCCATCCCTTTTGTAGCATTGCCCTATTTCCTTTTTTAACCCTGACTCTAAACTGCACTCCAGACTCAAGATTGGAGGCCACCGTAAAAGGAACGTCATTTTGGGGATAGTGGTCTGTTAAAGTTGTTAAATATTAACAAAGGAAAAGAGAAGAAGAGAGAGCAGTTCCAGATGGCATAAAATGAGGGGAAAAGGCACTTGTTCATCAAAAGTTGACCTTAGCGGCGCATCCACCACCTCATTCAGTACATACTTGGTTGAATGAGGACATTTTCATTGCTAGGGTTATAATAGTGCAAAGGAGTCTGTTTCCTCCGCAGGAGTAAAGGCGCCTGCTCAGTCGTGAGATTAGTGCATGTTCCAACTGCTTCTCACCTAAAAGGCGCATCAAACAAGCAACGCTAGTGAATGGCTTGAAGTTTGCTTTCCATTTACCATTAAAATTGGGCAAGATAATATTACCATTTCTCGAGTGAAATAATGCTCTTACCTTGGCACTGGAGGCGGAGAGAGTTTCCCATTAACACCCACTCGAGCACACTCGCACGCGATGAATTTTGGCATTCGTGGGTAGCTCTTTGCATAAACCGTTACCAAGTCAAGTATTTAACACATTTTGGGTAAGAAAAAACAATATTTGAAAATGATGAGGCTAGTTGGTAAAAACGTTTATAAATCACCCTAAAATGTAGCAATTTGCGCACTCCTGTTAACTCCAAGTTGATTAAGTTGACGTATTTACAATTGTCAAGCGATTGAAAGGTTTTCCCCCATTTTTAAGAAAAAGAGCGCCGCTAAAATGTTTCATACCTTTACAAAATGAATATCTGTTATTTGTTTCCATACATTTCGTTTGGGAAAGATTCACATATTAAAAATAAATAAAGGAAATTGAATTTACCTGCGCAGTAAATCGTTAGACGTCTCAGTTAATCCACACATAAGCAGCTAATTCATCAAATTCGTTATAATTTCTTTCTTTTTTAATAAATAGTAAAAATAAGCTGCACGGAGGCTTTAAAGCTAAAGCGATTCTTCAAATTTTCAAATAACAGCGGTCATTTTAATAACAACGAAGTCTGACCTTTTCATTAAAGAGAAATGGGATAACTAGGCAATATCAAAAGAAAGAATAGTTATCTCTTTTGTGATTAGTTTTAAAAGTTTTTTTCTTTAAGAAGGCCGTAAATTTAGAGATGTGAGGAGAGGATATCCTGGCAACCCAAAGAAACTCGTGCCTTTTTGGTTATAACTCGGTGATTTAGCATCTTGGCCACCTTTCGTAACTTCATGTATAATGATGGATTACCTGATGCAGATAGATGCCAGTCCAGTGGTAGAGAAGTTGATTTTTCTGTGCCATCTAGGCCCCATTCTCTCCCTATCCGTCAGTTGAATAAACCCGGTGAATGGTCTACAAGCTTGCCTGTTTTGCCTGCAAAATTGGAGTCGTTTTCATTGAAGGGCAAATTTTTTTCCTTTACCCCCTCACGTACGGCATTTGGAGGGGTTACGGTGTCAGAACTCTGCACCTCCTCTCTCCTCTCCACCACAATTTGTTGCATATCTCCAATGACACTCCAGAACAATCCGTTACTTCATTCATTCGAGATGGAAATGTCAAGAACATACTTTTTGGCCATTTAACGATTGGCCGTCGTCTAGTTTTGCTGGGAAGGGAGCGTCGTAATGGCATCTGTCTGCTATGGACTCCGCACAAACAGGTGGAGATAGACTTCAAAGGCAATCAACTTGTTTTCCCTTTTTTCTGCGTGGTCTATAAAGAAGTGCCTTTACATTTTCTACATCCTGACCGACTTAAGCTGAGAAATCGTTCTTATAGTTAAGCTCTGTTTAAGCGAAGAAATGCATCTCCTTTCCTACCAAATCACTCACCTCCCTGCCATGCACCGCTCCAACCTCCCAAAGATTGTTTAGTTATTTCTTTATGCGTGAATAAGCTTTACACATTCTTCTTTCTACCTAAAGACCAAACAAGCACCTTAGATGTGTTAGAAAGACACAAAGCCGAGAGCCAAGAGGCAGCAAATTAGAAGAGGAAAAGGCGTCCTCTGCTTCTCCCACTTCCACGGGTCAACTTGAAACCGAATGCCGCAAATGCGATAAATAAATAATTCCTAGACTGTGGTTAGTGCATAGGAAGTAACAGAGAAGAAGAGACAGAAACCATCTCCTCCTCCGCTTCATATTCCTTCTCAGGTTTCTTTAGGCAATAATTATCGCCTGCCTGTTGGAAATTAGACAACACATAAAAAATTAAAAGTGGCAGATGGAAATGGAGGTGGAGTGGACTGTGCATTTTTTTTTTTTACCCCAGAGGAGAGGAGGGGTGATTACAGGAAATTAGAATTGGCGGCTCATTTGTTTTCCATTTATATGCATCTGGGGCTTGCAGCGGTGACACTGGGTGACAGCCGACACGAAACACTGCATCCATTCCCTCAAATCCCATCCAAGCGCATTATCCTACTTGTATTCAATATTTAAAGGTGAAAACGTCTTAAAGTCCAGAGAAGTTGAAAAGGATGGAATAATATGTTGTGCCTGGGAAATTCATTCTCATCAAACCCCTACAACATCTCTTTGAGATTGATTGCCTACTCGGAAATGGGAAAGATAGAATTCCCTAAGGTCTCAGATTGAAAAGTCAGTCTACCATGATTGGGAGAAGGAATTATAAAGGCGTAAATAAACTTTAAATCAGGTGTATTACTCTCATCTCAAATTTAAAGGTGTTAAATCAAAAAGTGGAGTTGTAGATGCCTACTGTCGGTGGAAGCGCTAGAGCGACTTCGGTCGGACCGATCGAATTGCGCACCGCTGCCTTGAAGATCATTTAAACAAGTTCACAGTCGTTTTTTTTAGTTTTTAACATGTTTCCAGCAAAAAATAATCTAGTCTATTAGTTTCGTAATAAAGATATAGAAAGCCTAAAAAAAAATTGTAGGAAACCTTTCCAAGAGCACGGTTAGGTGTAGTAATCACCAAGGCAACACATTTGCCCCCCAGAAGGAGAGGGAGGGGAGGATTAAGGCAGTATCGGCCGATCCAACCTGAGAAGCAAATCATTCCATGAACATTCCATATTATGTTAGAACTGGTCAGGAAAACCTCATCTAGAGGAATCACTCTCCTCCTTTTCGACCGCCGGTCAAGACGAAGATGTTTCACGTGCCCTTTGAGACGCGGTAGTTCGCCCACATATATAGACACAAAGAAATACGGGTTTATCTTTAAGATTTCCAACGGCAATAAGATTTGCATCAGGAGCTCAAGATTGTCTCCAAATATGAACCCCTTCGTCATTAGCGTTTGTTCCATCTCATGCAACGCAGAAGCATTAATGACCATCTCCTTCTAAATGTCCCTTTTAGTAGACTTCTAGGCAAATGTTTTGAAAGCGTGCGACTGCATCATTTCCCTCCCTCTTCCTTAGTTGCGCACTTACCCGGATAACCATCACGTCCGATTCCGCAAACGGCACAATTTCCTTCCCATCCCGCCGCAATGCGAAAAATTTTTATGCACCTCCGAACAAGACAACGTAACGCAAGCTATTTGTTCTAATCCATAGTCCTTCTGGTGTGGGTTTGAAATATGGCCAAGTGTTTCCTCCTTCCAAAATAGCTATACTGCAGCAAATGCACTACAGCAGCCCTAGTCTTCGCTGAAGTCGTAATAAGTAGTATGAAAAGGCTGTAGACTTACTATTGGACGATTATACTATGCAGTGCAAGCGCAACCCGCATAGACCGAAGGGCCCATGCCAATAAGAACACATTTCAACAAGACGCCGAATCACTACGATTTTAACTCGAGTTAAAACGACCTTTGTAATTCAAAAGCTCTGAAGTTTTTTCCCCAATTTAGTGTAGCCAGTTGTTGATGCAGTGACAAAGAAGGTTTTGGTATTCGTTGACATGCCCCACACCCTCTAAATAGCTATATCTAAGAGAGAAGGGAAAACAGACATGCTTTCTCAAGCTCTTGGTTATTTTGCCCTCCTTTTAACGAAGAAAAGTAAGCACTTTATACGCATCATCTTTGAGCCATGGGTAGGGTTGAGTTAACAATTTGAGAAGCCTTATACTGCCAAAAAAGTTTGCCTCTTCTAGATCGCTGCAGCGGAGATAGGTTTGTACACTAGTTAGGACTTTGGCTTTGGGAAAAAAGCCTCTAAAAGTGCAGTTCTTGTGCTTATTTATAATTTTTCATGCAAACATGCATATAAAACAGTCACAGGATGATAACAGATGCACGATCAGGCAAAGCAACAGATTCCTACTGCCCTGTTTTGAGTCTGGAAAAAATAGATGCTCCGCCATTCCATTGAAGCGACGCAAAACTGATATGAGTGTAATCGTACACCTTGGTAAAAGAGGTTTTAGATTGAATCACGCCTAATACTGGAGGTACGGGTACATCCGATGCAGAGGCTTTGTTTAAATGCACAAAAGCCCTCTCATCTGACGGGAGATATTTGTCTATCAAAATACAAGAATTTCAGCACCATTTCGGCGTAGAAAGAAGGAAGAATTACTTTATTTACTCCCTCCTGTCAACTTGACAACCTTTTACTCCTACTGATATGACAAGGAAGAAAAGTAAATTTTAAACACCCTAGGGAGCGAAAAACATCGAAAGTGCTACTGATACCGGTTGTGTAGTTATAAGTAGTAAGTTACGTTAAGTTGGCGAAAGAAAAGCGCATTTTCTAGATAATATTGAAGCTGCACCACAATACTTAGTTGAGTTTTACAAGTTCTGCTATTCATTTGCAACCTGCAATACCATCTATCTGATCTGCTTAGAGTCTAGTAAAGGCGTTAGCAGAGAGCATCAGCAAAATTTAAAAGAAACTCAAAAAAACTGGCAGAGTTTATGACATAAATTGAAGGCCATTAGATACACGTCTCCACATTACCATCAACAAGGCCTCCAAGCGGATAGCTTCATAGCTTGGAGGCCACACAAGTCTGTTATAGGTCTTATAATGATCTATTCGAGCGGTCAGTCTTTCCCACAGCCGTGAAGTGCAAGCCTCTTGAGATTGAGAAGTTCACAAATGGGACGAGTAATAGCAACGAGGTACAGCCAAGTCCAACCTCCGAATCCACGTTTCGATTAAAATAACAAAGTGTTTCCCAGAAACCGAGAGCGTAGGCACGATTTGCGTGGGCGAGGCGGCGCCAAGGACTTTTTTCTTGACACTTGTGACTCTTTCAAGGCTGCATCAATTTTTAAGTAGGCCCATCAACCGCATGTCTCCGCACCCCCATAAGAGCTTCAACCATGCAAAACTGACAAGGTGAAAGGAGTTTCATCAGCCCTGCATGAGACGAACACTCTCGTCACACTTGGTGCTCCATAAGTTCGCAGTCATGAAATGATCAAATCATTTCATATCTACTTGAATACATTTCAAAAAAGGGTAAAAATTCACTCTTTCCAATTGTCAACCTCATTTATGTGAGACAAAAGCGTGTAAAGGTCCATTTATAGCTAATTTCTTGTCCAGAGCAAAAAAACACCTTGTCGTAAACAAAGTGGTCATGTCAAAAAGTGTGACAATTGTTGCTCGGGCAGATATAACTTAAGAGGAGGTGGATGAGCAAGCATGCCAAGAGTCATGAGTGCTTGTAGGATCCGGTGATTGTCTTATATCTCCATCATGGGCATAAGGTAGGAAAAATTGGCCGACAATTTTGTTGTGAAAAAAGTAGCAGCGGCGGCGGTACGCCATACGCATTCATCAGGTAAGGAATTCCAAGGCCGATAGGCCTATTTGGCAGGGTAGACGGGTAAGTGTAAACAATTTGTTTTCTTTATAAAGCTGCCCTCCACCAATGAAGAAGATGGGAGTCTTTCCATCATGTGTGCACTTACAGAGCTTTTCCTCCTTCCACCGACCGGCGGCTTCTCCATCATGTTGATGTAACTAAGGGCTCGAGGTAAGCCAGCCCATCTGGAGAGCTGCTAAAAGACATTTCCTATCGCTCCTTTGCCACTAAGAAATCAGATACTAAATTCAACTACCGAGTCCTGCTCCTCTTTTGAACTTTTTGAGTAAACGGTTAGGTTAGGTAAGTAATTTTATGCCCTTGGAGAGCAAAATTTCCTTTCAGTCCACCCACTTTAAAAGGTAGAGCGACAATGCCGACATTAATAAGGCATAAGAATGAGGCTTTTAGGGCCTTTTTAAGTCACTACCATGCAAAAAAATGGTTTGTTGCCCTTGAGACATGTTCTCGCATCTTGCTCTAACTCTCCATAACTCACATTTGGAAGGCTACCTGCCGTACAATTACTTAAATGGATGGAGTGTCAGTGTTGCGGTAGCATTGCAGGAAAAAGTTGGCGACTGAAAAGTACGAAATGTACTGTCAGAGATGGGGATGGAGGGCGAGAGCGCGCAAAAGGGAATAGTTCCTGCCCCCATCGTTTTCAATTCTGTTTTTTTATTTATTCCTTTCAATTAAAAATTGACTGTCACAGTGCAAGTTTTTTGCCAGTCAAAATTGACATCAAGTACCATCAATTTTTTTACTTGACAATGTTAAATGTTTCAAAGGTAAATGGGATGCAAACAAAATAAACAGAAAACTTCATATCTGTAAAACCTCACGATTTGCTGAGAATGAGGACACAATAAAGCGGGGAAAAATAACGAGTTTTGTATTTTTCCCAGCAAACTTTTGAATGTCAAATAATTGGGTGGGTAAGTGGGGTTACCCCGCACTTGCCATATCACTAGGGAATATGTTGCAACGAATTAAGGGGCAAAACAAACCCCTAACTATTAACCAAAAAAATAATTAAAAAATAACACGTTTAGGCAAAAAAATGTTTTTTTTGTTTTATAATTGCGTCTGTATAAAGCAAACATCGTACTTTCTCCATGTGCATTTCCTCCCCACTGATTTCTGTAGATATGTTCCAGGATAAGGAAGATAACTTCGACAAGTTTGACAACACCTGATTGTTCATACAGCAATGTAGTAGCGTCTTTTTATCCTAGGAAACATAACTGACAGTACCTCGTTCCGCATTATCTGATAGGAAAAGTAATGGGTAACGGAAACGAAATAAAGTCCGTCTAAACAACTGTGTTTAACAGTTCCGTGCCCCCACAGTGCAACAATGAATCAAAATTTTCTCCATAAGGGTTCCAAATGTAATCGCCAAACCAAGGCTTAATAAAAATATCTCGAGTGAAATAATAGCTTAAGATTCCCACAAAGAGAAACACATTCCGCTTGGTAAATGTGGGCTGAATCGTTTATAATTATGGAGACGAAGGAAGTAGGGATAAATTTAAAGCGAACTAGTGCAGAAAAAGGGGAGGTAAAATACAAACTGGCAAAGAGACGGTAGTTTATGCACTCTGATGCGCTTAAACAATTGAGCCACGAGTGACGAAATACAAGGACAAAAATCAAAAGGTGAGGAAATATTTTCGTAAAAGTAAAAAGCATATTTCGCTCTTTGCCTTAAAAATTTTAAGGTCATTAAGGTGTTGCAGTTAAAAAATAACTCGCTTTTGGTGTACACAGCATTAAAACTACTCCTTTGTCATCTGGATAGAAGGTCGGGTATTCCAACATTTGATGGATTTTTCACTCCTGAAAGCACAAAAACCCTTTTCATAGCTGCGCCCTCTTCCTCCTTGTTCTTATTTCCCAACCGTAGCGTCCTGAGGCTTCTAAAGGTAAAAGAGGGCATAGTACATGGACAGAATATACATTCTGGAAACAAGGGGATTGGAGACTGCTGGCACGGCCTGGAGGCCGGCCATCCGGCTAGTACAATATGGCTACCCAAGCAATAAAAACTGACGGTTCGAACAAACAAAATATTATACAAGTGTTAATTTGTTGTCCAGCAAAGCTGAGATTACAAGGAAAATGACCCATGCAGATGCTTTAGAATGCAAGTGTAATTTCCTAGGCCTTTCCATTTCGGTACATAATGCTTCAATTTTATCAGGCATGAGGAGCCTTCCATTCTCTAAAGGCTATGCTCCATCTAACTTCTAATGCTCAAAAGTTAAGCCATTTGTGCTGTAACACCACTTTCCAAATACAAATTAAAGTAGCAATAAATATTTCTGAGAGATTTTATAGCTCCCGTCATGCCAGATTGGTTTCTGGTATTTTTAATGAGGCTTAGAATCGACACAAGAGGTAGAAAATGAAGCACGAAAAGAGACCGCCCACTACACTTTGAGGATTTATAATTCGATCGCGGGCAAGGAGGTTTAAAAATGCTGCTGAACTGAGTAAGTCGCACGGAATTTTCTCTCGCACCATTTTATTTATATGGATTTAAATAAACACAGAAATGTATGGTCTTCCCATGCGACTTGTCAGGTCTGGTATAAACAGGTATCGTGGGTGTCAAAACAATCCATGGCCGTGCTAAAATTCGATGCTAAAGCTCAACATTCCCAAGGTTTTTTTCCTCTGGTTCAAACAATGTTAGCATTTAGTGTCAAATTAAACAAAGAAAAATTACTGGGTTTTATAACAAACTTGTTTTATGGTGGAAAATGAATGGCAGAGTTAAAATTTTGTGTTCGTAAAATTTTATCTGTTCAAATTGCCAGGCAATACTTTTTTTCTCCTATTCCAACACGTCTATCATATTGAGACACATGAAAGAAAAGTCGTCACAGAAAAAATTGGGAAATTTTAAGGGCAACGCACCGGAAGCTGAAACATTTATACTGTTTTAGATTTTATTATCTAGTAAACGAAATATACGGCAAAAAATTAAAGGAAAATTATAGTCTAGCATTTCTTTTGGTCAACATTTCGGGTTATTGGGGCATCCCTGGCTGTAGCCGAGTGTGGGGCTAAACCTGCCCCACTCGAAATGCTTTTCGAATTTCCCTTCCTACGTATCTTCGTTGTTTCTCTCTCCTGCCTCCAATGATTGGTTTCTAGCTAGGGAAAGGTGTGGACTTGATGGAGTCCACAGAATGTCAAGCATTTGCGGGAGATTTTAGTGCCAATCTCTTCAGTCATGCTCAGCAACGGCCTCTAAGGCGGTCAAATCGCTTGTCGCTTGAAAGCTTCATCCAAGCCGAATTCCGTCCATCAAAATGTGTGTCTCTATGGCTTACAAGTCTCCGTCGCTAATGAGACGTGCCAGTTAGTCGGCAAAGGTACCCATTCTTGAGCTTCCTACCAAAATTTTCCTCCCTTCGCTCCTCTATAGAAATAAACTATGCCTGAATGCACCTGGAAAACCGATTTAAGTCTACCCCAATTCTGTAAAGGCCTTTGGTCGAATTTGTAAGGCTCTGATAGAAACCGTACCGTAGGCAGATATCATATCACCTGGAAATGTGAGACCTAAACTGACCCGAGTCTTCCTAGAAGACAAATGGAAACATAACACTCGAGTGGAGTACGTAAATATCCATTCACCAAACGGAAGGGTTTAAGGCACTGGCCGTAATCATATCCAAGAGTTTTATAAAGTGAAGCGTTTACCTAATATAAGGAAGTTCTTCCCTTAGTAGGGAGTTCAGGCAAGTGGGTAACCCAATTCTACACATTTCCAGGATGGCGATTGCTGCATTACTGGCGAAAAACTTTTCAACCTCACGTAAGCAGCAGATCGTGTAGATTCGTTGTGAAGACAAAAATAAAAAACAGGCGAAAAATAAAAGATGATCAGCGAGTAAAAAAACTTCGAGATAATGGGATGAATCCACCCCCATCCCAATCCTCCAAGCCAAACCGCCCGCTAGTCCTCCCAATTCTGGAGACGATCATTATACCGATGGTTAGGGCTTATGAATAAGATAATAATGCTCCATGTTTTATCAATCGTTCTGTGTCACCCATTTATTTAAGACTTTTCCTAAAAGTTACTGGGCTAAACGGTGATTTACCGAAGCGGTCGGGTTCGTCGCTCTTCCGTGGCAGAAGCTTCCACGGGAATAGATTTCGTAAAGTAGCGAAGGCTGCAAAAGCGAAATTCGCACCATACAACTTTAAACTTAGCAACCATCTTCCCTCCTTTTTTTCTCAAAAAATATCCATCGTTGGGTTTAATCAGTGAAGTACATCTAGCCGTTTTATTATCCATCATGTTCGATGCAACGCAGGGAGGAGAGTGATTTATCATTCAAAAATGCAAAATTTATTATCATATATTTGGGGTAGATTAACGTTAAACTAGAAAAATGGTGAAAATGCACATTTTTTGGCGATTTACTGTTTGTTTTAATAAGCTCTGGTGTTGCGGCACCTTTGTGTTTTTCAAGAATCCATCTTTCAGCTAACGTTGTTTTCGGAAAAAAACCGGGATGACTCTGGCAAATAATGAGAAAAGGAAATTCTTTAATTAAAGAGAACATTAAAAAATCCTGAAGGCGGCTGGCTGCAAATAAAGCTGATACCCATCTCTTTACGTGGGGAAAAGGGATTAATATTACAGTTATGGGAAGAAAAGCTTTCGACTTCATTAATAACGATATTTGTGTAAATTTGCTCGCAAGAATATTTCACGATCAGCTGTACGTTGCTCAGAAAAGTGATAAATAAATAAACCCATTGGTAGGGGAATTCGACCACTTGGCATACTACTGAATTGCTTCGAACTATTAAGTAGCACGATCCGGCTATCATCGCCTTTATACCCGGGTTTTGCTGTAAAACTTGATAAAAATTCGTGCAGCATTCAGTCATTTAGTCTGGACGATCTTTGACGGAGCTTATCTGCCCAATAAGCTGGGTTTACATCCATTCCAATGCCACGATAACTTCCAGTTAAATTTGAATACCTTGATAAATGCGTACCCTTCTTCTTGGCAAGGAATGCCTAACATACTTTTGTGTCGAATGCAACTGCTTATGACAAGGGCAAAACAAGCAACAAGTTTGCTGCTGCATAGGATTTCTAATAAGTGCTTTATTTAGCCAATTTCACTTCCCACAGATATATTTCAACATTTCAAGAATCCATGGAATTTTAAACGCACCGAATTCATCTTCAAATGAGTAGAGGTGTACTTAACTCATCCCACCAGTCAGATTTGTCATATTTTAAAAGTTCACCTACATCCTAAGGAGCCATTGGAATTTCTCCGTCGATGGTCCTACTTCCAAGCGTTGTGGAGGTCGGCTCTCTCTGGAACTCCTCTACCAGAACCTCTAAGGGAGACAGTGTCTCCAGGGGTCCTTTCACATCAGCGACATTGTTCTCCCACTCTTCAACCATGCTCTACAACATCCTCTTTGGCATCATCAGCATCAGCCTCAGCATCAAGTCGTAATCTTCGCACCTATCAACCCGTTTGTCTGCGTCTCCTCACACGACGTGCTGTTCGTGGCTACGTTGCTCGTGCTGAAATGACACGTCGTCATGGCGCGTCAGCAGCATTGACACCACCTCTAACGGTCCCGGCATTGCAACGATTCTTGGGCTACTTTCACAGCCTTCAGCACATGCTAGGCGCACCACTACCAGCGGCCCTACAAATCCTTCTCTCCACTGCGACCTCTATAAACGGCAATAACTCGATCTTGCGGAGCAGTGAGGACGCTAATTCACCATTGAAATGCCCATCTAAAGTTGAAGCGCTGTGAGCTATTCTACCTATTGGACCTCTTCCTCCCCTTCACCCTTTTATGAAACTAAAAAAGCGAGATCTGCATTTCAAGCCAAATGTCCCTTGCTTCAGGCAAATAAAGTGGCGCTGACAGGCGCGTTTTGTTGCCCCTCTCATCCATCTCCACATATCCGTACTCGGTGCTTGAAAATCGAGATGGGGAGTTATAGTTAGGAGGAGGCGAAAAGTTAACTGAGTAATCCAATTGTTTACCTCAACCTCGAGATCAAGGACTCCTGGGTGGGTATCCGGTCCCACCTCATTGCTATTCATAAAATAAAAAAAAGAATATTTTTGCGTAGGCTGCCTGTCTAGGTTGAGAGGAATTGTTCGGAGTGACTGTTTGCCGCAAATGTTTGATTAGATAAGTAATCGTAGAAATTAGGCAATTTTTAGTTGTATCATGTGAAGGTCGCTTTCTACCGTCTCTCGAGATCGAATTTTGAGGTGTTGATGGGGTTTTGGAGCAAAAAAAAATGCGTACTTTTATGGCTTGTGAAGTGTGCTTGAAATTTACTCAGAAGCAGAGGTAAAGAGAGTTACCGCGATGATCTCGTTGTCGCACTCCTCTACTTGGAATTTCACATCCCTTGAATGGGGGGAGATTGGCTAGAGGTTCCACGGCAAAATTGGATTATTTCTCTAGGAAACCAAAATGAGCGCCCTATTTTTATCAAAAAATATTTTCTTCAGAAATGACTCATTTCTAAGTCGCAATTGTGATATTTTTTCATAAACGTGACAGCATTCCCCTTTCTAACCCCTTAAATCGAGATGCACAAACCAACTACTTACAAGTCTTTTCAGTAGTTTAACCGAAAAAGGGAGTAATAGGCACTTTTTTGTTCCGAAGGATAATTCATTAATTATCGAGAAATTAACTTGTTTAATAAGAATTTTGGTTGAAACTCGCCACAGTTTGCAAAGATAAATGAATTGCACGCATCGGTGAGATTGTGTTAAAAATTATTTCGTTACGCTTCGATGGGATAGGTGTGTGCAATGAATGGCTGATAGAGAATGAGAAAGGGCGAACGAATACATCATTGGTTGACTTCAAAGCCTACCAACGCCCACTCTACGCCCACATATACAGGTTTCTTAACAGAATTAATTTGTTGAAGGTCAAACAGCAAATTCGACTGAGATCTATGTGCTGGCCTTCTTTAGGAGCACTTGGAAGGCGGTTCTTGATTTGCAATGCAAAGCAAAGATGCCACCTAAATGTGGTCCTAGAGATGGCAAGACGCCTATTTTTATCTTCTGTGGGAAGTTGAACCCATTTTGTTGGGTAGTCAAGTAGGAAAAGCAATAGGAGGCGAGGCGCAATCCAGAGTGCTTTACCAATCGACTTATACATTTCTGTACCTTAAAGTACATCCATACAGATCTTGGCAGGCCTTTTAAAAGTCCTCGGTGCTTGCCACATCCACGGATTGGATGCGGTAGAGGGGCTAGGAATAACACTAGCTGTTTGGACATACTTTCACTCAACCCAACCAATCAAACGAGAGCGGGAAGGCCAGCAACAGTCCTAGACACACAGTAGTCGCCCTCATTTTCGGTCATTCTTGTCTGCACATACGTCCTCTGTGTCTGGTGCTATTTAGGAGGGCGGAGAAGATGATGGCACTTCAAATAGAATGCTGCCAAGCTAAGCGTTATAGGATTTCTCTTACTCCAACCCAAGTTTTACCCTTCCACCCGATTAGAGGACGGCAGTTCGAGCTTGCGCAGATAATCCAAGCTGTAAGGGAGAGCCAGTGTTTGTACTGTCCCTGGCCCTCCTCTCTCTCAGAGATCAATGATGCCGTCTCAGTCACAGGGGTCGGTCGGCTCTGGCCGCCTTTCCACCATGAGGGTGTATCTAAACAAATCTTTTGCTTGGCCACCAATGGGGCAGTACCGCATTCGAAAGTAGTGAATGGCCTCTTCCCAGGGATCAGGCAAAAAAAGGCAGAATAACAGGTGGATGTTTGCATAATTTAAGAAGCATTGTTTACGTAAACAGGGAGGAATTACCAAATAGGGTTGCTATTCTGGGAAATGTATACTTACACGTTCAATCAAGCTTAATTACAAGGCCAGGGTAAATAAAATGAAGCACTAATTCTTAAAAGGGAGCTTCAGAATGATTGGAGAGGGAATAAATGCACTTGAGTGGGGTAGAGTAAATATGGATTCGTTTCGGAGTCATAGAAACACTTCTTATTGGTTCGATTGTTCACGGATCTCTGACTTGGATGACATCGAAGTTGCTCCTGCAGGATGGAAGGTGACCCAATCTCTGGGTCTGTACTGATTGTAGGAAGTCGTGTTGGTGTGGAAAGGGCTGGATTTCCATCGAAGAGGAGAGCTGAGAAGCCCTAGGCACGGCTAGCATAATCTATTGGAGTAAAAAAGTGTCTCTTCCACTTCGTCCATCAATCTTTGTGAAGTGCTTTAGGCGGAAAGGGGCCGAACACATTTAATCTGTCAAGGCTTGAGGAAGAGGAATTCGTGAAAAGCGATGTCGCCAGGCTCAATTACGACGAATCTCTTCCTTCGGTCCCTCTCTAATGCCACAACTAACCTCGTATCTGAGTTCCATTCTCACCGCAAAGACGTGAGAGGGATTAAATGGTTTCAAATCCAATCAGCGCACTTCCAAATGTGTGAGACTTTACGGACATCGCAAAGGATTCGTTTCGAAGAAACAGGAGATGGAATCTCTAAAATTGGACCTTCTGAGTGTGACAAGTTGTCTCCGTGGCTTTGTCCCGTCTTTGTAATGGCTACATGCGACTAGCCAATCAGTAACTTTGAAGTAGTTAAATCTCCAGAACATACTACTTATTTTAATTAAGTCTAAGAAGCACTTTGTTCCTTAATCGCATTGTTGGTGACTCGGGATAAAGCAGACGACATCGAATCAAGCCCGTCAAAAGACCTACTACGAGAGCAACGCCATTCCACGCCTTCATAAACAATCGTCGTGGACTGCACCCGCATGACAGTTTATAGGTCCGGCATTATAAAGCGGTGCTCTTTATTTTCGTTTTGAACTTTTTTCCTTTGTCCCACCGAATTGTAAACATACAGACCTGATGAACGTGACTAGAGCATGCCAGCCTTTAAGCGACTTAAAGCTTGGCTTTGGAGCTGCGGAAGCCTCTTATCAGTTTTGGTAGCAGAAAGCATAGTTAAGATGTGTTTTCTTGGGATAAAAAAATCTCTGTGATAGAAACGGGAGAAAAAAGAGGATGAGGAAGCATTAAGAGTCAGTATCCATTAAGGTGACTCGTAATTGATGCAAAAAGGACTTTTATTAGTACTTAACGTAAGTGATGAATGCAATCTGGTCAGTGCATATGAGTGGCCCAGCAGAATGGTTGGAAAATGGAGAGGAGGAAAGGGAATGGGGTAGAAGAGAGGGAAGACAAGGAGAGGGTGAACCCGTGGAAGATGGTATACAACAAATTACCACAGGCCAGTAAATATAAACGACAGCAAACCTGTTGTTTACTTACTTGCTTCAATTATGCCCGCAATCTCTGTATTCCCAGGATGTATACCAAACAACAGGCCCAAGGCATCACAAAATCTCTAACACTCCAAATCGCGGACTCAATTTCTTACTTGTTGAAGATAAGAAAATAAGTAATTGTGAATTAGGAATGCAAGTTTGGCGAGTCGTGAGCTCTCGTCCCCATCCACCGCACTATCTACCGAAACAACACCGAGTTTGGACAATCCTACAGTGTCTGTGACGTATCCAGATGGATGATCAAACACCTTTGAAAGCTGCTTCGTATGGTGTCTTCTATAAAGTGATCGTACCTGTCGGAAGTTGTGTCTACAAAGGGAGAGAATTTGGAGTATCATCCAGTCAATCCGGAGAGATAAATGCAATGAAGGCGACAAGTCGCATTACCGGAACTAGGGTCACCTACCCGCCAATTCAAGGATAAAAACCAGCTTATGTTCCTTCTTTCTCCTCCATGGATTGACAGTGTTGTTAAGTTATAAGGGGTTTTTGATTTCCACCAATTTGGCTCTCAGTCCTCTTCCCGACTAACCTCCCTTATTGCTACCATCATTTTCAGCGATTTAAAACGTTCCTTCGCTACATCATGGAATGCCTAGAATGTTTACCGTCTTAGGAGTTTTCCAGACGTTCCCTGTTTGCATGCCTAGCTCTGGAGAGTGATAAAAGCCGAACTAATTCGCTCTTTTTTCCGCTCTCCTGATTGGTTCGTACCAAGGCCAGGCGGGTAGTATAAAAGAGCGGATTGGGAGTCACCGATGGAACTATGTAGTCAGCTAGTGGAGCCGTTCGCATGCATCTTATGTTGCTTCTGGCTTGCAGACTTCTTACGCACAGGCGTCGTTTTTTTCTTTAGTCTCTTCGGCTAAAACGGGCACATTAACGCCAATTTTTTTATCAATTTTCTTTCGCAAACACCCAACTTAGATGACTTCATAATGTATTCAAGGCAGAAAGAGTCGGCCATACAGTTTTTTACAGAAAATAGCGTAATTGACTACGAAGGAGGGAAATTTGTGGACTCTATTCTATAATGAAGCAGTGCATTCCAGATTACTTACGGTGGGTACAATCCACTGCTCGGCTGCTCAGTCACACTTGTGAGTTTGGACTTGAGCTGTCAGCATGGAAGAATAATAAATTTCAAGTAGAATGGAGGAATAAGAAGTGAATTGTACGTTTAGAGTGCGCACATTGTGAGCAATTAAAATTTTTTCTTGTAAAATAAAGAAAAACAATAATGTCAATGCCCTATTCATTTAGCCAGATTTATAACCATCCACTCGGCATTTATCATACCAACCAGTACCCTTCCACTTATCCATTTACTTAGCCATCAATCCTGTCTTAATCCATCCATTCAGTATCCATACCACCTGCGCCTGTTCATCCATCCTGTATCCATCCTGTATCCATCCTGTATCCATCCATCCACCCATCGTGTATTCTGTCTCCTCCCACTGCTACACTGCCTTTTTTGCTGTACGCCCAGAATGGATGGAAATTTTAAAAACCTACTTCTCGGTGGACACTTTCACATCTAATTATGGCCCCAGATTGGCGTCTAACGTGGATTAGCGCCAAGACCAAACAGAAGATGAGGCTCCTTTAGCTTTTAAAGTACTTACTTTAGAATGGAATGTCCACAGTTCCCTCTCCCCCTTCAACGTCCTCCCCTATTTCTACATTGCCTTGATAACTCGACGATTTTATCATGCCACCAACTAGTCTGCATAGAGTTCATTCCCCAGCAAATTTCTCCTCCCCAGACTTCACCAGCGCCGCCGCTCCCCTCTCTGCCTCCGGCATTTTGCGCCTTCAAAGAAGGTCAAATAAAGCGCCCAAGGTCACATTGAAAAGGACAACATTGTTAGTAGGCAGTAAAACTGAATTTTAATGCTAAAATCGCACAATTTATAAGGTAACTCAAATTGAGGTCGACTTCTTATCGCCCCATTTTATTTGATCAAAAAATCTGTCTTAAGCAGCGCCATGAGTAGCACGCCTTGTTGGCCACCTAATGAGGTGGATAGACTGTGGAAGGAATTAATTCATTTAAACAACTTTTAACTCATAGATTTGCTACATAGCTTTTGGTTTTTTGATGAGAACACATAGATTGTTGGTGATTAACCAAGACCTCGAGAGCTTTGCCTTTCCCCGTCCCTACGAAAGGCATCAAATCGTGCTCTCTCCTCGGCTGCATTAGTAAGTGGCGGGAAAAACAAAAAATAAAGCCTCGGAGGGGATGACAAACACCATAAATTATAAATTTGAGTAAGCAGCATTGACAGCCTCCTACCGGTGCCTCAAACCAATCATAACGCTCTCAATCCTGTCTTACTGTTGAGGGAATGAAAAGGGAATCGCAGATCCAGTCGGTCCACGTGAGTTGAAGAAAGAATAGCTCAGGTTTCGGCAGTACCGGATCACCTGACTGGTTGTCAAAGGTAACCATCAAATCACTACCGCTTGGATGGAAGTAGCGATGGGGCTAGGAATGGGTCAGTGAGTTGACCGGTGTGGAGGCGAAGTCGGTGTGCTTGAGGGTCTCGTTATCGCTGGTGGACTTAACCATTAAACTCACCTTGTTCGGTGTCCGTGATATTTCCTGAGGCCGCGGTGAACTATGCCACCGAGGGATGGCCATCAGGGGAGCAGGAACGTCAGTGGCCCGGCCAAGAAGCCATCTTTGCTTATAGGACTAATGGAGGGGTCCCGGCATAGCTTGAAGACACAGTGGAGTAGTGGATGAAGGCTGGAAACCAAAGAGCACAGTGAGATCAGTGACCAAATTTCGAGATCCGGAAGGTCCCATTTTCCTGCTGTATTAAGGAGGTTTCTTCTTCTCTGGGATCCCTCCGAACCCTTTACAAACTATCCGCGGCTACTTTTATTTGAAGTACCGATGATACACATTTGGGAAAACCCTCCGTTCCACAAAATGATGAAGGTCGCGTCACCAACCTTTGGTAATGATGCATTTAGAGCATGTATGTCGATTGTAGAGATGTCGTTTGAAATGATTGGACAAAGAAGATCCATAGAATTTTGCCTCTTTCACCTGTCATGGACATGTCATCCCAAAACTGGCTAATTGTTAACTGACTTGTCTGTCTGTTTCTCAACCTCTGATAAGAGAATGTACTTTAGTTTGCCTCCAGAGAATCTCGCCACCAAAAGGTCTCCTTTTCTGAGATGCAGAAAACTAAGCTCTTTCCTTCTGCTCCAATGTTTCCAGGTAGACCTATTCCAGGGGATCATCCTTAACTAGTGAGTAGGTAGAGCGAACTGTTGTGTCTCAAACCTGACGGAACCACAAGATCCACGAGAGGAGATTAAGGGTGGAAAGGAGGAGCAAAAAGATGGAAGAGTGTGCCAGACTATTTCTTTTTCTTCCTCTCTCTACTTCAAACTGTCGACGCCAGGGTGAGTGATCGTTCTCAACTTTCGGAAGCCCAGCCAACTAACAGCTAGATGTCCACCAGACTCAGCATTTTACTGACAAGCCACGATTATGAGGCCTTCTGGGTAGCTTGAAGGTGTTTATGCTTCTCTAAAATCTGTCATACGTGATGAGCCCTGCCCGTCAACTTCTGATGAGTAAGTGAACTTTGAGTTGCCCCAAAAGAATTCCCTAACTTCGAAGTCACAACTTCATCTCCCGGGAGACTAAGCTCCTTTCTGTCAAAAATGTCAAGAAATCAGACAGGTCCTACGAAGTGAGGAGAGCCTTGATACTGCTCCAATATTTGTAGATAGACCTCTTCTAGGGAGCCAGCCTCATCTAGCCAATAAGTAGGCACGACAGTCCGAGGCCTCATACCTAATAGAACCATGAGGGAAGATTAAAAGATGAAATGGAGGAAAAAAAACAGGAAGGAGTGTCAGACTGTTTACTTTTTTTCTCCTGGAACCAGTTATATATCTTTAGTCCTCCCGCTTTGGTCCCAAGTTTTCTTCATATCTGCAGTCACAGCTTCCAAAGGGTTGGAACGGTGTTTCCGATTTCCACCTCCAAACCCAGACCCTCACATCAAAAAGGTTAGCAAAAGGAAGGTATTTTATGTTTGGTAGCATTATGGAATTTCAAGAAGTACTCAATTTTTATGAATGCTTTAACCAATGGTTTACTCCATGGAAATCAGGGCCGAACACAGCTTCGAGTTTGACACCATCTGACCGTTTGTCACTAGAGCAATTACTTGTTTCAACGCCACAACAGTGCCTCACTTTAAAATGGTTAAGTTAAAAATCCCACCTTGCACAGTCCATTAATATTTTTTACTGAAGGGATGCTTATAACCATTTAAGTAGCAAAGCACAGACCTAAAACAGAATTGACGGATTTCTCTTTTCGTTAAGATGTTTTTACCCCACTTCCTAAAAAACACTTGCGCTTATGCAATTTTTACACATTTAAAACACCATTTTAGGTGCTCTGTTGTCATAACAACACTGCCTTAACTTGCCGTTAATTTTGCTTCGTGTGTGTGTGTTTATGTGTGTGTTTACTCAGCCTTTATTAAATCGTCCTGGTCGCAGCCCGTAAAAACAGGGCATGAAATGGGGCATGTTTTTGTGTCTTGGGATGACTTCCTATTCGTCCAATGGCATGAGTCTCTCTCCCACCCGTTGTCACTGCCTCAAAGGCATGAATGCGTGGGTCTTTTATTAAGGAAGAGAGCAGCTTGAAGGCAATTGTGTTGTCACTTTGTGGTGCCGCCTTCGGATGCCAGGGCACATTGGATTGCTTAATAGAGTAAAAATACGTGACCACATGTCCATGAAGTGGTTTTCTCCATGCGAAGATGGGATGGAAGTGGAGCCTTTAAAAAGGGGAGGGAAGATGTTGCACCTCTGTACGCTTTCGATACTATACCTCTGTACAGGCATTAGTGCCAGACAGTCACATGATCACCTGCACGGTAGAATAGGCAGTTGGGAAAGTGGAATGGAGTGGAGGGTTGGCTAGACGGGAGAGTGGGTGGGTGAAGTGGGGTAATGGATTACCTCCAGGGGGGCAAATCGCCTCATCTAAACGTAATTTGCATCGGATTGAATTCCAATGAGTACAGGACAAATACATTAGGTAGGGGAAAAAATTGGTAGCCGTTTGGGAGTCCCTAAGTGGACCCGCGCAGCCACGGATACCACCAAACTGGGCTGTAGTGGGTTCCCGCATAAACCGTCTCCCACGGAAATGGTAATTTAACCTTCCAAGGCGAAAATAGAAAACGATCTGCATTCCAGCCAGAAAAAAACCTCCTCAGGTATAAGTAGGTAAAAACCCCTTTCTTTCCATCCATTGCAAGTGACCAACAAATACAGAGATGTAAGGGATTGTTTAAAAAAAACAAATCAGATTAACAGCTTGCTAAATCGTTAAACAACTGTGCTGACAGTTTCCTCGGTTCAAATGACAAACAATGTCAATCCAAGTGCCACTTTTATCCATCAACAGACGGCAGATCTGATGGCAAGAGTTGACAGCAGTAGATCGCACTGTCACAAATTCGTAGAGTTTGTAATTTGTAAAAAAGCCAAAATAATTTTTTGGCTACACCTTCTTCAAATCTTCGCTCTTTAGGCTACTTGCAATAGTGAAGGCCTTTGACAGCACTGTAAAGGAGGGTTGGGAGGTTGCAGCATCAAGAGAAGCCGTAATCATGCAGGAATTGAAAAGGCCGCTTAATTTGAAATGCAGTTAAACAAAGTGCCAAAAGTGGTTTAGAAGGAAGGTATTGGTCAGCCGCACCGGTTCGTTGGTGGTGACGGCTGTTACCACTCCTCTCCGAACTAGACAAGCTTATTCTGAGGCTTCGGTATGGAGGCAAGCTTCGTGCATCAAACAGACAGCCCATTACCACGTCCGTCGCCTTCAACCTACCGATCTTGAGTGATGTGGAGGCCAGAATGGACGCGGAAAGTGGAGTAGGGTGTTGGATGACTGAAGAATGCCTTCAACTTGCGGTGAAGTTCTAGAAGTTAACTAAGTTCAAGATATTGTCTATGATAGAGACGTGAAGTGGAAAGGGACCTAAGCAAGACTACTTTGAAACTCTACGTGTCGCTGGAAGAGTTTGTGGTTTTCAGACAGAATCCGCTGTGCTTTGATCGGCTTGTCGGTGTGGTGTTCCTCGAGGTACCTCTGTCATGTAGGGCCTACTTCAGCTCCTCCGATTATCACACGCTGCCTAAAAGCAAGTCAAGGCTGCCGTTTTCACGAGACGAGGCTAAATAGATTCTACAACCACAGTCTAGCTTTTAAAGACTCATCAGATGATTCATCCTCTCCATAATGCAAGCAACTGCACGTCATAAATCAAGAGGCTGGGAGGCGACAGACGCGCCACGAGGCGTCAATGATGCTAAGCTTGAGTGATGAAGAAGTCGGCTAACACCTCCATCGAAAGGGAATTTTGTGGAGGCTCCGGAAGCGATGACAGCAAGTGTGAATAATTAGACTGATAGTAGTGGACTGTTAAATAACCAAACACAGCACAGTACACATTCAAGCAATCCACCCATTAGCCGAGGCAAGTAAAACTTCAAACGCCTGCTTTGTGTGACCAATATGAGAAAGAATAGTTCTTAGTGAATAATTTGTTTAAAGGAAAATAGTGAGGTCTGAACCCACTTCGTTGTTTGTGGCAGTTTGCGATCTCGTGCCTCAAAGCCGATCCATGCGTGAGAAAGCACTCTTATAGGAATTGTAGGGAGAAAGAGAGTGATGCAGAAGTAAGTGGAGGGGAGAGTGAGTGGGTGGGTTGCCATTACGTCCTAAACAATCCTGCAAGCAATAGTTGTCACCTTGTCATGGCGCATGACAACCCATTAATCAGGTTGAGGAAAAAAGTGGGACAGACTAGAGTGCTTCCCTTCAACACACTTTTAGTAAGGTCTTCTTTGGAAATCCCCTCTGTGGGATGAAAGAACTTATGTCAAAATTTGACTTCTGCCACGTATTTGGTTGTGATCCGTCTGGATGATGAAACGATTATCCACGAGGGAGCGCAATCGCCCGGAGTTTCGAACATTAACTTGATAACGAGAAATTTTTAAGGTCATAGAAGACGTGTTAAACACTTAGTAGACATATCAGATTTGCATTTTGGTCCTTCTAAAAGCCAAAAAACTTGCCCACTAAAAGGCCTGTCCGTGCTTATGCAATTGCTTTGAAGTGGTTTGAGCCGCAAAGGCGGTGTGAATGTGTCCGTCCACCCATTTGGTGCCATGTGGCCGCATTTCACTTCAAGCACCCTAAGGCAGTGGGTAATCAAGCCGAAATGGAGTCATCTTACTTCTTTTGCAAAGCTATATGCAATCCCTGGTAAGTCGATCACTTTGCCAGGAGTCATGACCTCGAAACCAATGGTTTCTAATTCCTTAGTGCAAACAATGTAAGTGAGATAGACTCACAGCCAAAGAGGGCTTAAAATATTGCCAATAAATTGAAGCTACTCCACAGATTTTAAAAGAGGGAATCATTGCTTCGACAAAAGAGCGATTCGATGAAAGTAAAAACTGCCTACTTAAAAAAAATAGTAGAAAAACTACACGATTTTGGTGATTCGGGGTGACGCATCATACGATCCGAGGACTGGCATTTCCCCTAGCAATTAGGTGATATCATTTTAGCTTAATGACTTTTGGGTAAAAAATGATGGATTGAGAACCATAGGAGTGCATAACATTGAGTCCGCGCTATCCTTAATAGCATACTAAACGCCTTGAAGCAGCGAATTCAGTCGCTTTTCGAGGAGGGAATAGAATTATAAGAAACAATGCATTTATTGAGTTATATGCCTTTCATTGATGTCCTAAAAGTACGAACTGTGCACAATGCCTAAATGGAATTTGTAGGTCATCAAAGGGGTTAACTATGCATGGCAATTTCCATTTTATGCGTGGACAGTCCAGTTCTACGCCACCGGAAACATGAACAGCGTTAAGTAGCGCTTCACTGAGACTAATTGCTAGTTGTACTACGAATAGTGGGAATATACGCACATGCATAAACGCAAACACAAACACACCCACCCACACACACAAATATACACATACAAACCTACCGTACGGTAAAGACAGACGTGATTGGTCAATTCACGAGCTCCGAATCACCCTAGCCACGCGCTGATTGGTGCATGTTAAAAGCCTTTGCGTTAAGCAGTCACAACTCCCACATTTGTGTAAAACACACTCGGGGAGGTGAGAGCATGGCATCCGCGTCAAATGATAACGCTTTGGAGGAGAAATTTCTCCTCTTCTGCGACTTTGTCAGAAAGGGCTCGACCACTGCTACTGATAAAACAATTAAGCGTATCTTCACAGATGGTGGAATTTACTGCAAAGGCATGGACCCCAATCGTGTGGACATTGAGTTCCGCGGATTTGTCGGGAACACCAAACGGTGAGGAGGGGAAAGGGGTGGAGTTAGTCTACCGTCTTTAACCATTTTTTTATTCTTTCAAACTTTTTACACGTTATTAGCATGAACTATTATTGTTTTTAGCACAAGCAATTGATTTTTTTACTGATTTTGGAACACCGGTGTTGATCGCCTATTATTTGACAGTTTTTTTGTTGGTGAAAAGGGAAACAGCACAAGCCGGCTGCCATTTCCGACGCGAAGTACCTCACTGGTGATTTCACTGATAACCACAGACTGGCAACCATTTAAGCTCACGAAAGCCTTTATGGCATGCTGTTACGGTGATTTCGAGATAAGGAGACGCGACTGCTTAATGTAAAGACTGCTCATCGCTGATTGGTTTGTTTCGTGGCGCCAGGTCTAAATTTTCTCTCTTTTTCCATGTAGAAGAGCCCTGATATGCCTGATTAAATTAATTGAAAGTAAGATGACCTTTGTGTGGTTAGAGAAGCAAAAAATTGGACTCCAGGGTAGCATTGTGCAGCGGGTGGCCTGAAGAGCCGATGTTGCCGTCTCAGAGCACAAAGAAACGGGTCGACGCTTGATTGTGTGTGTGGAACAAAAAGCCGACAGTTCCCACGCACGGTTTTAAGTAATGAAGGGAAGGCTGTACGGTCTTCATCCTCCGATCTTAATCCACAAAGGCCGTAAACTGCCCTTACAAATGCTTCCTCCATCCTACATGCCTGTTGTGCCTGCTTTTTAGAAAGAAAAAAAGTGGATAAATTCTTTTTTTTTCCTTGGTGCAAACTTGTGTAACATAAACCCAGGTTGTCAAACTCTCCATTCCACTTTGCACTCCAAGTTGGTAAGTTATAGCAGTCCTCCACCAGTTTGCCACCATAGACAGCCGCGGCAGTAAGGTGGACACTCCAGGGGATGGGCTCCGTTTTTGTAACACAAAATTGGGGATTATTTACGCAAAAGAAGAGCTTGACACCTAGTGAAAGTCCTATTCCAAGTATCTGCACAAGTGAATTCAGTCAATTGACTTGTGATTCGCATGACCCTTCTGCCAATGGGTACTTGATGGTGCAATTGAGGGAATCATGTGACCTCCATCAAGTGTCTTCTCTTCTCGCTGCCAACGCGCATTCTTGCTGCTAGCTTGGTTAGGAAATAGGAGGAGGTGACATGAGGCATTTCGCCTTCCGATGATGTTTAGTCATAAGGTATATTACCCCTTAAAAAGTATAGCTTCCCACCTGTCCAATGCCTTGTCAGCTAGAGCGTGCAAGACATTTCTTTTCTCCTTTTCTTTAGGGACATAGATTTTAAGGGTTTTGTTGAATTCCTCGAGGGTCGACTAGCAAAGACGTATGCTGCAGCCAAAGGTATTGAGGATCAAGCCGAGGCGGCGGCCACACTGAAATCGATGGTGGAGAATGCAACACCTCAACTGCATGGCGCCACGGTGAGTTCTTATAGCATTTCATACACTATCCGTGACCTTCAATCTTGTAAGGCAGTCGGGGAAAGATTTTTTTGCATAAACAGAATGAATTGTGCAATGCCATGATCCAATGCTATTCGTCAATCATGTTAGCTGTCACACAGGTTGCTGGAAGTAAAGGTCACAATGGTTCAGTAATTTATTTGGCTAGTGGAATCAGGCTTGTTCGATGGGATGGTGTTTATTTGCTGGTCGTCCCTACACTGAAGATGTGGCCAATTTATGGCCGACATTTAGAGGTTCTGACAAGACAAAACCACGACTGCTATCACAAGGCACGTAGATGGCGGCCGAAAATGAGGAAGGTTGAAGTGCCCGTGTAGCAAGATAAACCAGCAAAAACACACATACACTGCTTTATCTCGATGGCCTCATTCCCATTTAAAGTGTCATTTTGGAGGTTTACGGGGACTCTCCGCAGACAAACGTGGGCGATGCCGCTTATTTCCTTGTAAGTAGTATATCCTGACGAAGGGAACTCTATTGGGGAGAAAACTACTTAAGGGGAGAAAATAATAACCAGTCCATTTCTTTGGAGGAGTCTATCCCATAGACCGCCTTTTCACATAAAGATATGATGACCTCAAATATTTGTGCCCTTTCTGTGTCCCCAAAGTGTGGCTTATCTGATTAACCTGATCATTTCGGTTTGGGTCACACTCGATGCCACAAAGTTGACACTCAGAGGCACATCTAAAGCTGATCATAAGCTGTGATCATTGACAGGGCTTTGGAAAGGGTGAAGCTCTAGAAAACCGGCGCTTAGGTAACTCGTTCAAGGTAGTACCTAGCCCAAGGGACAAACGACTCTCAAGGGTGTAAAGGCGAAGTGGGGATGGGGGCAAGATGCCTTAACTTTCTAACCGAGAATCTCTCCAGTTTGTGCATTTGCTCTGTCTTGGAGGCATTTTTCCAGTTCGTACAAATTTGAGCCACTGCAATGATTGCAAGGGAGTTTCACAGGTCTGGTGAAAGCAAGTGTGTCTTTAGGCCTACCATCCGATTCGATTGCTGGCAAAAAATTCAAATCCTGTACATTCCTTCTAATTTAAGTGATATAACGTTAAATTGCTGACCAATTAAATGCGAACTACTTATGTGAAGTGACTGTAATAGCCAATGAAAAGTCAAGGTCATCTGGGTTGACTAAATCAATACAAACCCTAAATTCCTTTGCTTCAGCAAGAGTTTTACAAATTCTATAAGTTTTTCTTGAGCTTAAAAATGTTTAATAAAATAAAACACACCTGCTTTAGTTATCAAGTTCACACCGGAAGCTCATCTAAACCACGATTTATTTGCACCACTATTCCCATCACCAGCACCCTATTTCCGTACACGCTACCGATATAACTATTTACGTGTGTGTACATGTGCGCACATGTGTGGGCTGGAACAGTGACCTCTTTTGCGTGCTTAACCTGATTTCCCTCCACATTTGCGTGCCTTCATATCCAAGTCGCTCCAACAAAGTGGTTAGAGTAAAGTAGGGAATGAATCAGCGGCAGTCGGTCGCATGGATGTTCAGACCAACTAGTTTTATACCAGCCGACTGTCTGAGTTAAAAGGGACAGATGGCTGAGGTGATAGGTGTTTGGCTATGTGGAGATCCAACCAGTGATTCAAAAGTAGGGAAACTTAATTGGAATTTATTACGCGCCAATCATCAATGGTATTTGTATGAAAAATGAATAGACGTTACATACGCACACTGAACAAGAGCTATAAGTACTCGGTGGAGATATGGTAACAAAGCGCATCTCGCACAAGTAGGTCGGGAATGGAACTCGGAGGGTTGGTTATGAGGATAGGTATTTCACACCCCAGGGTGAATTCCCTGTTCCCACTTTTAGCCGTTTCAACTAGATTCGGTTACATATACATCACTTGGTCGTGCTGTGATACTACCCAAGAAGGTGGGTGCCACGTGCTCTGCACTAAGAGGTAACACTACGCCTTCATGCATGTCATAAAAGCGAGCCATTTTTAAGCACTTTCTTAATTACCCTTCCGCTTGACCGATGATGAAATTGCTTTGGTATTCTAGGTCTTATTAAAGAAACTTACTTCACAATTAATTATACCCAAATGATCCAATCATTCACCATCCATCCAATAATTAGGCTAGGTACTCGTGACAAGTCAGTAGTCCTCTCTAGCAGCATTATACTAAGATCTAGATCGACAACATCCAAATAAGCTACCATCTTAGGTATTAGAGGAAACTTTCCATTTGACTTGACTTTTTAAAAACCAAAATCGAGACAATCTTGCCTAAATTTATTTTCCGAGCATAATGATGATAAATCCTGCGTGAATTTTGATCCAGTCTCCTTATGGACCTAACAATTGCTTTTCCTAACCAAATGGACCAATCAAATTGTGACCTCAAGAGAAGAGCTATTAAGCACCATTTTGATTGGCTAATTCCCACAAGTCTCTTTTGTCTGAAAGATAGTGCAAACCACTTTTAGCACAAAAAAATCCTTATAAGTCGATTTTTCCTCTCAGCTTTGTTCGAATGTGGGACATGGCAATCATTTTATCAGTAATGCCCTAGTGTTGGAGAACGGGACATGGAATCTTAATGGGAAGGAATTAGTGATTGAGGGACTGATCACTTTTCATTGTCAACCTTTTAGAAAACCAGCACGGACGCCACCACAGCACGTTTAACCGATGTGAAAGGATACACAGGCTCAGCGAAGGAACGCTTCGATCTTTCCACGGGTAAAGGCAAAGGTAAAGCGGGTCGAGAAGACCCGCCTCCTGCTTTCACCGCCTCGGGTATTTCTGCTCCTCGAAAATGAACTTGTTTCATAAATTATTGTTTTTATTCCCTGCTCCCCTTTCTTACTTTTCCTGTCCCACTCTCTCATCCTCTACCTGTGACCTCCTCTCTCCTAGAATTATTCCATCATTTCCTTGTTTTGTGTCTTTGTCAGTTCGAATTCCTGTTATTTCCATAAATTTGTGTTTGTGTGGTTCAAATGGAAAAGAGAGTACATACTACTAAAATGAGGTAAGTGACTTTTGAAGAGAAATAAGAAAATTTAAAAAAATGTACTGAAAGAATGTACAGCTGGGTGGATGACACCGACTAAAATGGAACTTAGTTTTTTGCGTTTCCGATCCGAGAAGACCATAAACAAAAAGCCTTATGAATTTCATGGCACTGTTTATTTGCTACATCTGCTGTAGTGTTGACCACTTACATCCCAAAAGGGAAACATTCCTCTAAGATACGCCTGGATTAATGCTTTTTCTTACCTTATGCAGTTTAACCCCATCGTAGCAAAACAATATTTCGATTTTGTCGGTGCTAATAATGAAGCCTGTTTGGTGATAGTTGTCCTGGGGCCAGTGGTGTTAGTCGATGGTTTTTAGGTTGTCTCAAGGACCATATTAAGGCGACAGTAGCAGATGTGTAAACAAAAGGTGCTTGATGGCTAAACATAAAGTTTGTAGACGATTTCCTAATTTTATGCCGAGTGAATGAGAGAGAGTAACAGTGCTTGAAAATACAAGTGGGCCGACTGCGTCATCTCGGGTAGATAGCAAAAGGCCTAAGAAAATATGAGGAGGTATAGCGTAGACATCATGAACCATCAGTCGTTTTGTACAGCATCACCAAAATTTGGAGTCATTTTTCGGGAGGAATCATGCCAGGTGGAGGCTATGAGTTCAATCACGCTACTTAAATCGAGATTAGTAGCACGCACCCTGTCAAAATTGAAGATCTCGAAAATATTTCTAGATTAGCATTTGTGCACACAAAATCAAACATAGTAGGCATAGTGACCAAAAGGGTTATTCCCTCTGATTATTCCGAGCCGTTTATGAAGACAGACATGTGCTATCGAAGTATTTGAATCCTGTGGGGAATAAAAAGAACCAAATGACCTAGATATGGTGTTCAACTGTCGCTGTAGAGAGTACGTTAGCTCATCATCGTAGTCAAGGTGATCATACCATCCCCTAATACTGCCTCTTAGGAACCTGAGAATAAGCACTGGTGACAGTGTAGAACGAATCCAATCAATAAGGGCAATTAATCCTACTTAGAAAAACGATGGACCAAAAACTCGACGTAATCTAAGGAAGGTATCGAATGTGAAACGTTCATTTCTTAGTGTTAGTTTAAGAAAATGTCTGACCCCTTTACTTACCTAAAAAATTGAAACGTCTGTTGAAGGCGTGCCAGAGATAAGTAATTTGAAAAGCCTACATTGATACATTTTTGCATTCATAAAACATGTTAAGTAATGCAAGTCAATAATATATACATTGTAAAACTTAAATCATATTAAGGTCAATGTGAACATGGCTGAGCATTTAATTAAATGGGAGCAGGCTGGCAGGATGGAATGCATGCGAATTCAAATACCAAGAAGCTGCGTTAAAACATGACCAATCTCAAGTGGTTTTTGTACCTGTGCCGGCTCTAGAAAATGCCCGCGGTTTGTGCGTCTCCTAGAAGATAACAAATCGGAACAGGATCTAAAATACTAATGAAGTACGTTTGCCACTTGCTTTTTTCAATCTGCTAGGTTTAAATAAGTTGAAGGCTCCATTATCTGCCCTTCACCAAATGTATCGATTGTCCCCGGGTACCATCTTTTACTGTCCTCAGGGACGTCTTAAGTCACAGCATAAAATTCATGCAAAAGGCCTTAGGTTAGTTTAAAATCTAATAAAGTGCATTAGTAAAGGTATCAACGCTTGCTTGTGGCAAAAAGTTGTGTCAGTTTTAATTGATTTAACTTAAATATTTACTGTGTATTCACTTTACAAATGCTAACATTTGAGCACAGATCTTTGCATATGAAAGCCGAACCTAGTAATTAATTATTTAATAAACAAGAATAATATATCTAAAAGTTCGTTTTAGCTTTGAATACTTGTGTGTTTATCAGAGTCAAAATCTTAGGCCACACACAATTGGGATTTCAAATATTGTGCAACGCTAGCTCATTCCGAACGATGTCGGCAGGAGAGGTGGGTGTAAGTTTGCCGTAAAAATTTGCGTTTTGATGTGTTTTCTGAAGTTTTTATCTGATTTTTAGAGGCAGGCAAAAGAAACTATTTTAGTCAAGCATAAAACTATGCTGCGGTTTTTAATTAAATTTTTTGCCCATTGATTTTTGCACCGTAGCCTTTTCTGATAGTCGCTAAGGTCTTATAATATTAAAATATTTTTTAATTTTGCTTTTTACTCTTATAAATAATCACTTTTTTATTCCGGTTTACACATATACTTTAAAAAATGGCACCATTTGTTCTCCGCTGTGAAATAGCCGATCAGTTAAGTATTATCCAAACTCATGGTGTTTTTTTGCTAAGATGGTATCAGTATTAATTAAGTGATGTCAATAAACTTCTTTATTGTTTTGCACGAGCTAGCTGACTGGTCATTTCACAACCTTAGTGACGCTGCAATTTACGCCACTTTATGTCTTCTATACACACATACTAAGTGCATAACAACACCTCGTGAAATCTAGCTTCCTTTACACATATTGTACAATGATCCTCACGACTTTGTAAGGCCCTTATGACTCATTCAGCCTCCAGCACAAATATTCTTTTCCTGCGGCTTTTAGCCACCTGATGGATTGGTAAAACAAGTTTTTCTTAATGAACCATGACTTCTTTCTAGTTTTGACGAACACTGGCTATGATTTTGTTTGCATAATGTGCAAACTCCTTAAGTCTTTAGTTTCTAGGGGAAAACATTCTCTTCTTTAAAATTTTGAATGCATTCTTCTCACCCCATGTACCTCTTTGTTATTTTGCTCATTTTTCTCTAGAACGACGGTGAAAATGGGTAAGCTCCTGTAAACACCTGTGGATTTGTTCTTCAAGGGAACCAGAAGTGCCTCTAATGGATGGAGTTAACGCAGCAGAATACGTGCTGACACAATTTCTGCAAAACAAATTTATCGAGGCAAAGACCACGGCGCAGTCATTGTTGGTTGCTCTCGCCTTCGTCTTCTCATACTAGTAAACTTTTAGAGCCAGTCGTAGTATGTACCATGCTGTCGCCTACGGCACTATGCTTCATCTTCAGGCTACCGCCACTTTGGAACCCGTAAGTTTCATTTTTGCTCCTTTTCAACCTCTTTTTTGTCCTGGGGCTATTTTAAGTTCACCTCGGCTGGAACATGGAAATTAATGCCTCAAATATGGATTTATCAGAAAAACACTTCGAATACTCTCTCTATGCGATCGTCCAAATAATTTAAAGACTGGGAGGATGAAGAATTTTTAATTACTTCTTCGTTATCCTTCTTTACAAATACATTCGAGGGTTGTGGTCAAATCACTGTCTGTCTGTCTGTTGAAGGTGTCTCCCTTCTTTAACCAAACTAGCTGAAAGCGTTTTCCTTAGCCCACATGGCGTAAGCTAAATCATGTAGTACCAGTGAGTTGTCAAATGTCTCCATTTCGCCGTAGATGAGTCGATATCCTCGCCTAGCACCTATGACGAATGTACTCGTCAAAAATGAGGGGAAGAAAAAGCCTGAACCTTATTTAAATGATGTTTTTCCTTTTGATGATTCCCACAGGCGTCAAGATTACTTTGGCAAGTGGAGGTGCACATAGTGAGCAGTATGCGGCGTGTGTTTACCTCTTCTGTTTGGCGTTTGTGTGTGTGTGTGTGTGCATGTGTGCATCACGAGTAACTTACACAAAATCATTGGTTCTCCACCTTACTAACTCACCACTTCAGCACACACACACACACACAATGAGAACGAAAGCTCTGGAGCTTACCAAATAAGCTCTCCTCGAAAACATGCAGGTTAGCGCATGGCAGTAGGTAAAAAATGGTGGCGCGCTTAGCATTTGCCGGTGGTAGGCGGAGGAGGGAGTGGGGGTGGAACGGGGCAGAGGCCACCTCCACCTTCGCACCAGTGGCTCAACTCAAGCATCAGACAACTAAGATAGCTACATCCCTCCTGATTTTCACCACAGTGTTAGTTCACGCCTCTGATATGGAAGAGTAGAATGCTGGGCCCCAAAATCGGTTTAAATTAAACAGTTGAGGCATTTCTCGGTCGGAGGGAGGGGCTTAGACACCGCCTGGGGTAGGTCTATAAGTCACAAGGCGTAGGTGGTTAAGCCGTCAGCCCGTCGACATGTCTAGACTCTGTCCCCTGCTCTCTTAAGTCGGTTGAACACGCCTGATGGATTTGATCCCAGGACGTCTCCTTTGCAGATGGAGTTTCATCGAAAAAAACTTCTTGAGGAGGTGGGGAGGGGGGGGGACTGGACGGTGAGGATTACCATTCCCCAGTGCCTTTGGCCTAACGCACGATTCGATGTAAGAGGAAGGAGTGAAGTGAGGAGAAGATTAATTTATTCCTTCTTTACATAAAACAATGGGTGGGAAACCCGCCCAGGAGGTTATAGGGCAATCAAACACATACACACAAGCCAACAACTTCGACAACAGCGATTTTTGTGTGTCATGCGAGCGTCATAGCAAGACATTTATGTGTGATTGGTAGAATGGCTTCCTGTCTTTCTCCCCTTCTTCCTTTCTTTCGTCTTTCGGAGTCCTCGATAGCCCTCCACTGAGCCACACACAGAGAAGTAGGTTTAATCCTGTGAAATTTGAAAAAAAGAAAAATGGCATTTTAGGTTGATGGGAATAATTTTTTCAAGGAAAAAGGTTAAAATTTAGGGCATAATTAATGTGCTTTTAGCTTCCCGAGAAATCGCAGATACGCATGAGTCAATTAGAAGTTCATTTTGCGGTTGGTGGGACGTGGGAGGGGAGTGGAGGGGAGGAGAGGGGATGTGGAGGTCAGGGCTGTAGGTGGGTGGTGTGGGGGCGTGTTAATTTTAACGGAGTATCTCTACGCCCCAATGTGGTGGGTAGCCATTACTCAGAACCGCCTGACAAGCCTGAGAAGACATGTCATTAAGGAGGAGTGGAGACGTGATTGGTAGTTGGTAGTCATGCCAATAATTAAGGCATGGCAGTCGTCAAGATCTTGAAGAAGTGGCGAGAGATGAGGGAAAGAAGACAGTGAAGCAACACCCACCAGATGCGTCACTGTGAGTTGTGTGTGTGAATTTGTGAAGCCATTTATTTTGTGGATTTAGAGCTCCTTGTTGTTCTTGTCGTCTTGTTAAGACACCTCAGTGGGGGAGACGCAGAGGTCTCTAAGACTGCCTGTGGACTAAGTCGACTTTACTTAAAAGTTTTATGCAAATATGGATTAAAGAGGAGGCTTTTTTTCCATTGTTTTTAGAGTGATCTAGAGGAGGCGACAAATCACATTAAGTACGCCGTCAAGGCGTGCTTGAAGAAGCGAAGAAAGGCCAAATTTGCTGACAACTTTGCCAAATCGACAAGCAAGGCAAAAGCAGCCTTCTATGCGGCCTATACGGATGGTAAGAGAGTTTGTCCATCAGCCTTTTTGAATCCTTCCATCCATCTAACCATCTACCTATTTATCCATCTTTCCAACCATCTATTTATCTGTCTATCCAGTATCCGTTCCGTATCCATCCATCTAGTACCTATCCTTCCACCCGCCTATCCAATCATCTATCCTTCTAGTATTTTATCCACCTACCTATCCATCCATTCCCTATCTATCCATCTAGTACCTATCAGTCCAACTTCCCATCCAACCATCCATCCATCTAGTACTCTATCCACCTACCTATCCATCCATCCATCGACTTTGTATCCATCCATCCATCTATCCATCCATCCAACCACCCATTTACCCATTCCATATTCATCCATCTACTATCTATCCCTCCATCCACCTACTCGTTAATCTATCCACCTCAATTCCGTCTAATTACTCATCCAATATCAATCCCATACCATCCATCATCCATCCACTCACCCACCCATGGATCCATTCATCTAACTTGTACTCATCTATTCATTCATCAATCCACCCATCTAGCATCTATCCATTCATCCATGCGGTATCCATTTCGTACTCATTTATCCATCCATCCATCCATCTGCCTGTCAACAATGACTCCCACTACTGAATACACTTTTTGACATCTTGGAGTAAGATGGAGTAAATTTGAGCCCTGCAGTTGTGCCTTCAAATGTAACAAATTCTACACATCTGGAAGCACCTTTTGTTTGTGCCACATGGCACAACGTAATTGACAGGAAATGTGAGATCAATATGTCAACCTGGCAGTCATTTAAACCCTCTCATGCCTTCAAACAGCTCTCTGATTTGATCTTTCTTTGAAACTAGATGTTTAATTTACTGTGCAAAGGCTGGAAGCACCCTAAAAAAAAGCTGATTAGCAAATTTTACCAACGTTGATGTCTTATATTAACAGACGAAGCGCATGCCGAACTCTGCTACGCCGAGAGCCTCCTCCAGTGGGTGTTTCTGGCGGTGTTGCAGGACGAGAAACTCGTGACCCTCATCAAGAGCTCCATCAAACTACGCGAATGTTACAAATGCTATAAGTGAGTTTTCTTTTCTCTTTTTCTTCGGCTGCAGCTTGTCTAGTGACAAGCATGGACATGAGTGTGACGCGGTACTCCAGTAATAGCTGTTGACGTCCTTGGGAGGGTGCTGTCTCAAGGACGAGGACGGGCTTGAACAAGGCGGACGACATGTTGCGTCACGTTGAGGTAGTCAAGTAGTCAGCTCTGTGTCTGTCCGGTGTTTTCTAACCCTTTCCATCGACCATTCTGTCTCCATCCGGTGTGGAAATCTAACTAGGAGCCTCTACTTTAGTTGTCAACCTATTTTAGTCCAAAGAATGGATGGCCGGCGTGCTTTCTGGAGCTGTTTATAGGATCTCTTCCACTTCTAAAGCTGCAGTCACTCCTTTTCAACTTTGTCTGACTTCTAAGCAGCTATGGCACCGTCCATAATGCTGACTGAAAGCCTTGTGAGGAGGGGAACGACCATATCACCAATTAGCCGGCTCTTAAACCATCCACTCACTCAACCACGCCTCTAAGACACGCACTGCTTCACTCCTAAAAGGCAGTGCTTGCTCTCTGCCTGCACGATTGTACTTTAGGCCACATTTAAGGTGTTTCAAGACAGAGTATCCCTCCATCCATCTAAAAGCCTTACTTCTAGTAACGCCTGAAGGTGTCAGAAAGAGTTCACAAAAGCAAATGCCTTGCTTTATAGGACCTGTTGGAAGATCTACAAGAGCAAGGACTGGGAGGGACGACCCACACGTGCGTCTTTTGAATGCGGAGTTCTAATGGGTGTTGGAGCTTTCAATTTGGTTAGTCCCGACTACCTGCCATTTGTCATATTATTCGTCCCTTTCTACCACTTTTTACCTTCGTTAGGGATTATTTTCTTATTCAAATTTCTTGCTACCTACCTTGCCAAGTTCTTTCTTAAAGATAAGGGATTTTTTATTGGTTGGCCTGTCTCTCCAAGTCATCACTAATAGCGTTGGTAGACAATGAGCCAAATGAGTAGTATATAGGAAAGATTTTCCTATGCATTTTCTAAATTAAATTAAAGTGATTTACGAACGTTAGGGTGATAAAAATGAGACTACCACTTTAAATCTGCAGTGATATTGAGAAATCTTCCCATTTTTATTACAGCTCCTCTCCTTGCTTCCCTCCAAGGTCCTTTCTCTGCTGGAAATTGTTGGATTTTCTGGGAAAAAGGTGAACTTTCCCATCCGTTAAGTCCATTTACTTGAGAACTTGGCATGAAAAATAGATGGGGCCCGGCACTCGCTATGTTCGGCGGTTAGCACAGCAGACATCAGAATCGCTCCCGGGGGAAAATTGATCTCCTCCGACAATTAGGCATTTTATTGCTCCCATATGGCATTCCTACTGCTTTTTCTACTTAAACATAATTAACTCTCTTTTTGATTGGATGCAGAAAAAGGAGAACGATAGGATAAACTAGGCGTCACATATCTGTGACGCTGATAGCAAACGAATTAGCAATTTTAAGCCCAATGCTAGAGAAGTCAATCAATCTGAGCCCAAAGTATTACTCTCACTCTCAAGCGCTTCTGTTTTCCAGGAGGTGGGTCTTCAGCTTTTGCAAGAAGGCGGCAAGATTGAACACGGCGTTCGCGACTCGCTCTGTGCACTAGTACTCCTTGTATATGATCTATATGCCACACAGATGACCGGTAAGTTTTCACTATGCCGTTATAAAATTTGGCTCCTTTGTGTTGCTTTTAGTTTGCCTAAATGTTAGACGAAATAGAATAATTTTTCCTCACATCTGTTTGCAATTTCTCGTAGCCTTAAAAGTAGCCAATCACATTCGGCGATGAGTAGTGTAAGTCGTTCATTGGCCAGAGAAAGAGTAATGGGCTTCTTGCATACGCACATTTACGGTTCAGAGGCGTATAACGTCATTAATTCCTCATCAATTCGTGATAATGATTGTTGTGAAAAGGCTCTGTTCTAATTCCGTAGAATATTGACGCAAAATAAGCTGGAGTTACACAGACCAGGAACTTCGACCTGAAGGTCAGGCAACGTTGGAGCACTCCCTGATTATCAACCAATCAACATTGGAGAGCAGAGTACCTCACTGTCGGGCACCTAAGACCGCCTCTTGGGTCATGCTGATTAAACAAACATAACATATTTGAAATTTTGACGCTACTTAGACCAAAGGGAAGCTTATTTTGCAATTCCCGATAGTTGATAAAATAAGCACTACAGTTTCTAAAGATTGTCGCTGTATCTCTAGGTAGTTCATGTGTCGTCTCCCATAAGATTGCTAATTAACAAAATGGAAACATGTACGCAGAAAAATCACATGGAAAACAACGAGAAGGGTTTTTGTTTACCACTGCAATTAAAATGCACGGGTTCATCCATCCACGCTACATTTACAGGTGATACTGCATGTGATGCAAGTGAGTGTTGCAAATTCTTGCCCCTTTTTACCATTTCAAAACGATTTTCCTCTCAATCACACCGTATCAATCTTCTTAATCTGCTCTGGCTAAGGTTGGTTCCTCTATCAATTTCCGTCTTGCAAACACGCCTCGCTTCTTCTACACACATGTTAGGACTTCGGAATCAGATGTGTAGATTTAATTTTGTAAAAAAATCGCCTGCCCATTAATTTTAATTCATCAGTGTGAACCATTTTTTTAAAACATTTTGAGCGCACTTAACTAAACACTGTGTCTAAACACGCGACGCATTATCATCCATACGTCATTTAAAGTTGAAAAAAGAAAATTCAGGCAATAAACTACGATGGACATTTTGAGAAAGATTTGAAGAAATTGTCATACTGGCCTCTCGGAGAGCAAAGAGTTTAGCCTAGACAGGGTCGAAAGCCCTTTATTTTTGGTTTTGAAAGCATACGCGATTTAGGCTTTAGTCGCCATTCGTCCTAGTGTGGCATTTTTACTGGAGCAAATGGTGGAAAATTTTCAGATTTATTTAGGCCAGCTACTTGAATGGCGGGTACGCTAAGCTTTCAAGCTCTCGGAGTAAGTGCTGTAGCAGAAAGCATCGAGAGGTACATGTAAATGAATTGCGACCAAATGATGAATCGCTGCACAGCACATCCTGTTCCGGAAACATGTTGTTCATTACCTAATTCTTGAGAGAAAGTGCGTGCCTCCACTATGCATGTTTGACGTAATTGTCAATTAGGAAATATTCGATTATTGAAGGCCGAACAAATGCAGCTAAGGTTTATTTGATAGGTTTGGTTTGAAGGTAGGCTAGGAAAATTTCCCGTTAATTATTTGCAGGGCACAAATTATGACTTTTTCGCAACACTTTGTAATACAAATTGCGATTTCTCAAGGGCGAAGTTCGTAGATTCAAAAAGTCTCCAAGGCCAAACGGACGGCGATTAGTGCGGTAAATATGCAAATGCGGAATTATCAGGCTATCAGGAGTTTAATACTGGCGTAGAGAAAAAATACTACGTGTTTTTTTTGGAAACAAAGTTTTGGAACCGTGCCTGTTATTATATCATTTTGGGGTTGTATAGTGCAGCCAATCTAATTGGTTTAAAAATCACAAACGATTTTTCACTAACGATTTCTGTTCCACACATTTTTGTATCTTGCTAATAAATCTGATATCCTTTTAATGAGCCTTAATTACAAATTTTGCTTATGGTAAATCCTCCTCAAATTCTGATTAGTAATAACCCCTTCCCCTTTGTTTCTCGATTGGCAAACTTATGTCTAACTGTTTTATAAAATTTGATGAAATCCCACTGATTTTTCTTATGAACGTCTTCCCACACTTCTAACATTAACCAAGTTCTCATACTCTTTGTGGTATCGGAGCAGTGGCTCGTGCTTTGCAATTATGTAAGGGCGCAAAAAGTAATAAGTGGTAATCGCTTATCTTCGTGTTTTCCACTTAAGTTGGAGACGAGAGTATTGCATTAGCAGACGCTCGTGGCTTGCTCCCAATCTGGATGAAGAAGTCCCCTAATAGTGCCTTTTTCATCTTCCTCCGTGGCCGCTTGGCCGCCCTCAGTGGCAATTTTCGAGAGGTATTATCAGCTTTCAGCTGATCACTTACAATAATTCCTTTTAATTCTGTACTTCTTTGTCGTTTTTTAGGCGAAAGACTATTTTTTCAAGTCCATATCCTGTCAAACAGATTTTCAAAACTTCTATCACATTTGCTACTGGGAAATGATGTGGTGTCATTGGTGAGTTGATGCCTTTTTCCACCAGATGTTGAATGCGTATTGTAGGCCAGTTAAAGAGGGTAGGGACTAGTCATTTCTGACATCCTCATATAGTGTCCAAGGCGAGTGGATGGATGCAATGAAGTACGCGGAGCGGTTGGCCTGTGAGAGCAAGTGGAGCAATGCAACATATCGCTATCTTCAGGCGGTTTTCATTATCCAATTCCTTGATGAGGAACGCAGAGCTGCAGTCTGTGCAAAGAACCCCTCTCGCAAGGCTTCCACCTCCGCGCCAATTATCTGCGATCCCAAAGACGATGCTGACGGTGGAGTTTTGGCAAAGAATGTGGAGGACCTGCTTGAGTAAATTTAGATCTTGCTTTTGTATGCTTGAAAAATGACAAGTCAGAGTCGTTTGAAAGTGTCATTAGGAAGAGTCAAAAGAGAATTGCAGGGTATGAGCACCTGTCTGGCTTTATCTTGGTTGACCGAGGCATCTTTCGGTCCGCAGTCCGCTCTCTTCCTACAACTGCTCTGCAACATTGGCAGGATGGTATTTGGGCATACTTTAGCACGCCTAGTTTCGTCTGGGACAATTTCTTGATCTCTCGATTGTCGAGTACCACAGCAGTCCAAAAAACCTGTTTTATCTCTTAGCTCGTGGTTCAACAAATCTTGGTGTTGTTTTGAGGGTCTCCAAAAGACGCCAAAAATAATAAACTTTAAGGTCTAGTAGATTATAGGCAGCACAAGAACGTCTTCCTGTGGAATGACTTTTGATGCATCTTCCTTCTTTCTAGAAATGTGCCCCAGATGATACAACGAATAGCAGGAAAGTCCCTTCCCATCGAAAAATTTGCCATGAAGAAGGCGTTGAGGTTCTTTGAACAAGACAAGAGACTAACTCTACCCGGTCTTGTAAGTGGATTGTGCGGTCGAGCCCCTACTCAGGCATGTACATCAGACCGAAAAAAAAGCTAGTCTGCGATTTATGAAAGATCTATAATCCTTTCTTACATTCTTGCATAGCCGCCTTTGAATGGTTTAAACCAGCTATGGCAGAAGTCTCACCTACATACAAGTAAGCGTTTGCGATTGTTAAGCCCCCAATCCTAGGAGCCTTTTTCATCGCCTCTGGGCCGACTGAAATAGAACACTAACTACTTATTACAATATCAGCGTTTCTCCAAAGATTCCCATTTGGCTAAAACACAGGAGTTTCTTTTCCCCGTAAAAGACATGTATGTTTATTTTATTTTAGGAAATTATGTACCTTTGGAGTGGTTTCAAACTCATCAATGACAACCGAGATCTGGTGAATAAATTCCTCCTAATAATAGAATCCAAGATTCACAGTCTCGTTGACAACCAAAGTAAATATCATTTACTCCTTAGTTTGATAAATTTGCCCGAAAAAGAGGCAAGATGAACGTTTTCGGTGCTTCCCTTCTTTTGCAGAGAAAATCACTAACTACGCAGACGACTTTTGTTTGGCCACTCTCCTCAAAGGCGTGTGTCTGCGGTGCTTGCGAAAGCGCTTCCAAGCGAAGATGTGCTTCACAGAAGTCCTAATGAAGTAAGCTTGTAAAGTAAGAGAAAGGAACAAAGTGTAAACGAGGCAATTTCTCTGCCCTTGATTTCGGTTCTTCTCCCTAGTGAGAAGTCAATACGTCTGGACAAGTACCTACTGCCCTTCAGTGAGGTTGAGCTCTGTCAACTCGCCTTGGAAGAGGGGGAAATTGACGAGGCAAAGTCACACCTCGACAGGGCATGGTACGTCCTCACACCTGTAACCATTGAAAGAAATTACTCCTAAATCGGTTCTTTTTTGGGGTTGGAATTAGGAACTACACCAAGTACAGCCTGGAGGCGCGACTGCACTTCCGTCTGCATTCCCTGACCGCGCAAATAAAGGCTCTGAAGGATCCCAAACAACGCGTCAGTAAGAGTTTGCAGGGCACGCCGGTGAGCTCGTGGCACAATGGACTCAACAAATTCACTGACAATGATGAAAACCCCTTTGACATTCAATTCAACTCCTCACTTGGCAACGACGATGACAACCAAATCACCCTTGAACTGTAGGTTGTCCCCCCTTCTACTCCTTGTGCCTCCTGCCCTTCTCTTCCACTGTCTCCGATTTCTTTCTTTTCTTTTTGCAGAAACGCGAAGTGAGCGACACCAAGTGACAGGGAAAAACTCTGTGAATAAATCGACATCCCAGAGGTTGGGAGAGAGAGAGAGCGACACTCCTTGTTTTACGCCTTTGTGAATAAGTTAACACCATTACTGCTACTACTGGTATAACTGTAGTCGTTTTGAGGAGGAATGCTTGCCTTTTTGGTATTTTAAATGATCCCTTTCCCTTCGAATTCACCTTTTTTCTGGTGTAAAAGAGGATAATAAAGGGAGGAGATTAGAAGACAATGAAATACTGCCTCGTCCCTCACAATCCTTTGGCTCGCATTTTGCCGCGGGGTGATCATTACCTTGACTGCAAACGAAAAGGTACAACTGCGGTACAAAAATGAAAATAAAAATGCCGTACTCACAATTTGGAGTGACCACCCTCCACCCAGAGCAAATAACCAAATTGGTTCCACCCGCTTTTTGCGTCGAAGACAACAACAGATATGGGGGCAAGTACTTGCCGCTATGCATGGAATGGTAGTATTGAAAAGAGCACTGCACAATGCAATCAAGAAAGGCGTCCACTTTCACATGAAAATGGAAAATAGTAATTATTTTGGGGCTCATGCGATGAAAGAAAACGGGTGATTTTGCTGCTCACTCCTCGGGATCATCGGAGGCTAGTAGGACACCCTTCGAACCGCGCCAACTTGCCTGCGGTCTCTCGACCATCGGATGGAAACGCTAAAAAAGAGATGATCCGGTTTGTAAATACAAGTTGTACTAAAATTATGTAAGTAGAAAGATTTTTCGCATACTGGCCGCCGAAGGTTGAAGATGGCGAGATCGGGTCTGCGATGTCGGAGGACGAGAACGCCAACGATAAGCAGAATCAGGAGGATTATGAGAAGTGACACCACGATTGCTGTTGTGCTGACCAACGTTGGATGTGGTGCCTGAAGATATAATCATATCGGTTAAACTAAATAAGTTCTCCTTAGGTGGCAAACTTCTACCAGTCCTACACAGCAGAAATTAAAGCACTTTGGTTTTGAAGAAGTTATGGACCCAACTTACTGAAATGTACTTCAAGGATGTACTGGTGTAATATATTCGGCCATTTGTGAAGAGAATAGGTTTCTCGCGAACCTCTGCATCGTTCACACGGAATGTCTCCTAAATGAAAAGAAAATGGGGGCAATCAACAGGCCATCACATCTATTCAAAAAAAGGGCACAAAAAATTGCCGATTAAGCCAGCCTTTTTACTATCTTTCCTATTATCCACATCCGTTTCTTCTCCATCTTCATTTCTTGAAGATCGTCTCTAACTCGCGGGCGACAGCAAAAATAGGGGCGATTCGAGAGTTGGCGATGAGGCAGTATCTTCTGTCTATCCCTCTTCCCATCGCTCTGACTAAACTTTATACCTGACGCATTATTCTTCACCTCTAATTCTCTATGGCTATGGATAGAGGATCGCGCTGAACTTAACACGTTCCCGATGGGACCTTCATAACTGAGACCGCATAATCTAGTTTACTTGAGCAAGCTGAAAAGTGGACTAGTTCCACGCTTTCTACAAGGTCATCCTACCTACAATTTATGATATGGAGATACCGAAAAGCAGGAAGGTAGTGCAGAACGCAATAGAGGAATGCAGAGCAGCAGTGACCTGACATCTTTACTAGGCTAGATCGACGCTTCTGCTCCAGCGGTTCGTAAGGCCGTCAGTAATGATTGTAGTCCCCCAGCTCAAGGAAATTTTTCATAGCCCCGATAGACAGCAGCACAAAGAACAGATCCACTTACACTCGTAACTTTCTGATCACTTACCGTATTGTTAACTATAATAAAGCTTCCGTTTAGACTGATGAGGTGGGAGATCGGTGCTTCAAGGAATTTGCGGTATTCCGCTTCACTCAGCATAACGATATGGGAGGAGATCTCGTCACAGGTCTTCAGCAGCTTCATGGGAACAAGAACAATCAAATAGACAAGTGTGGCAATTACAAATAAGAAAGGATTAAGGTGGAGATTAATTTATTCCACCCAAGTACTCTCCGACAGTCTTCCTTGCAAAATGTAGATCTACCTCGAGGAGGAAACACTAAGAACTAGTCTTGGCCACCTCCTCCTCCCTTTCAGTCCTAGCTCGCAGCTTTCGAACGTTGAAATTAAGAATGGAGGATTACTCTTGAACTTCCATTGGCATTAGGCTACGCCACTCAACACTAGCAAAGTTTCGCCCCGACTGGTGTGCCTAATAGTGCCTTTAGAAATACTCCAAAACTAAAACACCAATTTCTAGAACCAACAAAGCGTAAGGGAAAGTCTTCTGAACATGGCTGAATTAGAAACACAAAGCATCCCTGAAGTAGACCGGAAGGGTGAAAAGGGATACCAGAGAGTCGGCAGTGTTTCACATACCTGTGGTGGAGCAAAGAGAATGAAGAACCCCTTTGGTTGTTGCAAAACCAGAGATCTGAAGACGGAATCACCGAAACAGCTAAGGTGCTGCATCATGTACTGTGGCAGATCCTTCTCCGCTTGGAGACTCGAGTAGATGTCAAAGTGACACTTCTCGCCATCCTCAATTGTGCCGGGGACACAAACACAAGTGGGAACTGGAAAGAGAAAAAGAATTGCCCAAGAAATCTCTGGCAATTTCGCGCATCAGTGGTGAGCTTGAAACAATTGATGGTAACTTGGTTAAAACACATCATTTGGTGTAAAAGTAAGAGCAAACTACCGAATCCTTCATTTGGGAAACATTTATGATTTCATATGCAAGGCAGAAAAGCAAGGGAAACTAACATTTAAGTCGAGTTCAATGCAACTCTAACTTGTAGATAAAAGGCTTTATTTGCACAAAATAAATGTTAGTTTACTAGAAATCCATTAATATGTAAACAAATATGTTAAAACTTTAAAACGAACGATGAAATCTCCCCAAGCACGACTTGTTTAAATCAACTAGGTAACACCCCTGAGTGGGCACGGACGAGTACGAATCGCTCGTCGCCGTCAGTTCAATGAGGTTTACTGAAATTGGCTTTTATGTCTTCTCAGCTGTAAAATGACTTAGTGACTTCCTATAGTTTACCATCAAAACCTAGAAAAACATACAAGCGATGGTAGTTCGCCACATTCGCTAATCGTATATTTAAACAAGTGGTTTTGGATTCAAATAATTTGTGCCTACACATTTGCTTTGTCGTCTTGCGGTAATATCTAGCCTACCAGTCTTTCTTTACAATGATGGAAAACTTTTTACGACAGGCAAGAAGATTATAGGCGCTTAGTAAATACCTGAACTTAACATCCACTCTTTTAGTGGCCTTCAAACGATTTAATTGAGGATTATGGAAAATCATCTGGTTAAAATGTGTTCCAGTTGACTCATCCTTATTGAAAAACACTTTGAAATTAGGCTAGTCTCAAAATTACCAACGCAATGTCCTCAATGAGAGCTTCACTTAACTCTAGATAGGCTAATAACTCTTGTAGCTCCTGTTGGGTCACTTTATGGCATTGTTTCGGTTAAAAGTCTACATTGCATTAACATATGAATAATATTATCCGACACGGTGTTGTTTTTTTGGCCCGACAGATTGCAAGGCGTATGGAGGCAATTATTCATCCCAAGTTCTGTACTCATGCCTCTCCTAGCCACTTGCAAACATATGATTTAGTAATGAACCCATTTTTGCTAGGGAAGACCTCAGCCTCTGCGGCAAGGAAGAAAAAAAAAGATCAAAGAGGCAGATAGAAGGACCTACCTCCTTTCCTTATTTTGCATCGGCTGAAAGGTTGACAGGTGTGTGCACTGCACTGGGGAAGGCAGCTGAAGCCGTCTCCAACGAAGCCCGGTTTACAGACGCATGCCGTTTCCTCCTTCTAAAGAAAATTTCGTCAGAGCAAAGCGACAAAATATTCTAGTTGTTAATTTTATATTAAATAAACGCGAATCCTTTCGCCAATGCAAAGTTTGCCCAATGAGACGACCTGCAGTCCGAGGCAGCTCATCTGCATGACCACTTGTAGAGCAATAGAGGATTTGTACTTGGCCACATCCTAAGAGTCCGCAATGCTTTAATTGCATACGTATCATTTCGATAATTTGACATTTGTATTGCTGCCTTCCCAAGGCGTATTTGAGCTTGGCGACAGGATTGTCTGGCGAAACCCAGAGCATCTCAACCCTTCCCGACTTCAGGCAGCCGGATTCCAACATTACAGAGAGAATATAGGTGAGGATGACCGTAACAACTGACGAACTCTCCTAATCTGTAAGGCGGAGATAACTGAGAGTTCAGGCTTGATTGCCTCGAAAGTGGCCGCAATGCATTCGCCTATAGACAAAATTGCTGCCAACAGGCATTGTATTATAAAAAAGTTCCATATGGAGCGAATTTGAGGTAAAACGCGATCGACAGAATGCAGCAATGAAGCTAGAACCAAAGGTCACTTCACTTCGAAGACTGCTGAAGGACTTACGCTCCTTACACATAAGCAAACTTAATAAAACTTTCCACTTTTTAAGGATTGAAACAGAGAAATAAGTAGAGAGGAAGGTCAGGAATGACGCTCTAGAGCAAAGGAAGCAGAAAATGAAGATCTAACTACAAAGGCTCCTGAGTCTCCGTCTATCATGATTCGATACCTCCGGATTGTATAACAAAAGATGAAAGTTCAGATATTTTAGTTACGAAACACGTAGAAATCTACACACAAGCTCGTTTCCAACAGTTAGGAATTTTATTACAATATTCGCCCAAAATCATCGATCAAATCGAATTACTAGCAAGGAGATACTAAGCCCCACATGGTACCTACTTATAACGGAAATAAGTAGTACAGACTTTCAACTCACGGTTCTGCTAATGAAAGAGTGCTTCCTGCGTGTCTTGCACTCAGCGTGTACATGGCAGAGGTTGGCGCAGGGGCCAGTGAGCGGAGTGATCTGGCGACAGACGCGAACGCCGTCACCAAAGTAACCCTTCTTACATTTGCACGAGAACCGTTTGAAGGGTCGACAAATGGCGTTTTCGGCACATCCACATTCACCTAGTAATTTGACAGGGAGAAGCACACCGATGTGGTGCAATCAAATAAGCCTCACAGAAAAAAGGAATAAATGTTTGGCTTATGGTTTCTTCCTTCTAAAATCGTATAAAGTGCATAACCCAAGATGGTGATGTCTATAGACTAAACTAAAATTACAGTTCAGGTGGAAGGGATTCTAAAACGGTTCGGATTATTCTGACCTCTAAACCTAGACTACTCATTTCTGGACGTCTGGGTGTGCATTTACGACCTGAGGCGTTAAGGCGAAACCCCTTTCATTACCAATCCAAATAAGGCTAGACAAACCACTACTCACCAGCAAGCCACAACGAGAGCGCAGTGCTTCCCGGTTCAAGCAATTCATGCAGCATGTCACCGTCTTCGGTGGAAGAATTTGAAGTTAGGACCTTCTGCATTTGGTGGTAGTAGCACAGTGTCATTACTCCTGGCTCCTCGAAGGGTGGTGGCATCCACCGCTGACGCTGGCGTTGTCGCTGTCGTCGCTGGCTGCCTTCCTCATCATCGCCTCCTTCAACCACGTAAGGATCCAACAGAGTGGGATCCAGATACGTCGTTATCTGCATTACGAATGTAAAGGCATGCTCATCTACTCATAACATTTAAGTAGAAGAAGCCATCACATTGGATCTAGATAAAGTTTACCTTGGTAATCTTATACCAGATGGGGAAGGCGTTATCTTAAAGTTATCACGGTGATTCCAGAATCCTAGTTCCTTACTTATGAACCCAAGACGTTCGCTGATTTTGAACTCAATTTTCGCACAGGCTCTTTTTTCATCAGACATCTATTTTCATTCAAAGAATATGTAGCAGCTGGCACCAAAATCCTTTTAAAATAATGACTTCAGATCATAACAGACCGAAAAAGCTTTGTTTTATGATTCTGAAGCTCCTGATTGTATCATTTAACTGGTATCACACCCCACACATATTTGTGAAAAATGTAGTAGAAATCACAAAAAAGAGGCCAAGTTTAGCTTCCTGTCAAGTCGTTTTCCTCTTGAATTCTTTACAGGGCTCTGATCAGGTACAGTCTAGGCGCATTTAAGAATTAATGCACTAAACACCTTGCTTCTTATAAGGCTACTAGATCAGTAGATGCCGATAGAAATTAGGCAGCAACACATTTACAAACCTGTTCATGTTCGATAAAGGTGCCAGGGATACTGGAGCATAGGCTAGATCCAGCAGGCAGATACATGCCCCCAGAAAGGCCGGGCAAATCCACCAACAGTTGTTTGTCCTCACGGCAACAAACCGAGTAGTAGGTGACCGACCGTGAGTCACTGGGCATTACGACCGACTGCCCCTCAATGATGTCGCCATAGTCAGTGGCGTTGTGAATTGCGCGCAAGTGGCTGCGTGGTATTCGCATTACCAGCTCATTAGATGCGTCTAAAATGAGGGAAATAAATATACTGCTAAAAGATATAAGTAGATCAGGCGACGCGCTCACAATGAATGCAATTTTTCAGCACAAATTGGCAAGGACGCTCAAGCCAGACGGAAACATGGTTAGGATGAGAGCAGCTTAGGAGAAGTAAAAAGTGATGGCACGATTCCCCATACTTTCCTGACGCATGCATCGACTTGTCTCAGCGCTTACCTAACACATAGAAAGGACATTCGGTACCGGAATCTTACAAGCATGCGCCTCACTTCATCAGCGGTGATGAAGTACCGACCGCTCCGATTCTCCACTGTTTTGACGCGGATCAGAGCATTTCAGTCTATTGCCAGTCGAAGGGCTTCCTCACCTCAGTGAACCAGTCAACGCTGCCAAGCTGATCGAAACAGAAAGCTGTCTTGGCACCCAGAGTGCGCTAGTTCCTTAAACTACTCCATTCACTGCAGAAGGAGTTGCCTCCAATACATAGATCGAACGTCCAATCTTTGATGGTCCACAAAATGAGTATCTAGTGCAGGATGGAAGACGCAACGGGCAGAGATCGCTGTTGACAGATATACCCCAAACCATCTCATTGAAGTGGACACACCATCTTTCGTGGCTACCCGCTATTTCATGCATCCGCTGCTACTACTGCCTGCCGTCTTGACCAACAACGGTCATGTTGTGGTCTACTTCTCCCATTCCAATGGCAACGACACAGAATTTTCCTTTAACCACTTCTCTCGATCAAAATTTTAGAGCAAAGGAGGGTGAAACGCGTTTCACTTAAAAACTCACGCATTTCGGGAGGACAGATTGCACCATTCACAATGACACAGTAGTCGCCCTTGGGCCAGGAGACAGCCGTTCCGTTGGCTGATTCATTATTGAAGTGATTATGTTGACAGAAGTGTAGCATCACCGTAGAGCCCGAAACCGATTCTGCACCACCCCCTGCATCAAATTCCTCCTCGTGAGTGGAGTATTCGTGAAGGATACGATGAAAGCCAGCGGGACAGGCAAATCCGGACGTCGGGGCTGAGAAGTCAGAATTATTCACACTAAGAGCGTGAATGGGTTGGCCGCGTTTTCCAATAGGCAGAAGGTAGTCACCAGGGGGCCAGCTTCGGCGGGTCTTGAGCCATTCAAGCGGTAAATAGTGGCACAAGCTATGGATATGAGGATCCACTGCAGAAAACAGCAGGATAACGTATTTTTCGACCTACGAAAGAAAATGGTTTCGATTATAAATGGATTCACCACTATAATTAGGCGTAGATTCGACATAAAAGCTAATCGAATTCACACATGTACTACTGATTCACTTCAGTAGCGCACAAATGTTGATGACATGTCAACCAGCTTAAATCGCATGTAGATCGATGAGGATGCATTTCAACGATAATTGGATGCCAGCAACTTACGTGTGTATTCTCAATGGGTAGACAGGCAAGCTCGGGTTCGTCAAAGGCTCCCATAAGGAAGAAGTCGCCAATGAAAGGTAGCTTCACTGGTGAGGAAGGAACGCTGCTTGCCGTGTGACAACACAGCTCAGCCAACTGGCGCGTGAAACGGTGCAGTCCTGTCAAAGGAACATGAAAAAGAACACCGTTAATGATCGCTGCCAAAGGCGCGCAGGGAGCATTTCCCGTATTCAATGTGTATTTTTCACGACTGTGCACCTATCAACGGTTTTGATTATTGACAGTCTTATAACGCGCATTTATTATCAGCGTCATAGTTCATTCAGTGACAGAAAAGCCATTCAATGTGCCCACTTTCCAGGCACACACTACTGGGATCAGTAAATAGTTACCCTGTGGGCAGGTTCTCGTGTGTAAGTCCATAAGGACGCAGTAATTGCCAGGCGGCCAATCGGGGAAGGTCGTAAGATTGTACGCCTCGGGTACATCACTTGCATTTCGTTCGCATGTATGTAACGTTGGCATTGATGTCTCATTGGTCAAACCAAAGACTTCGTCAGTAGCTGACGGCTTCTGCGTAAAGTACTCAGCGAATGACATTGGACGGAAGAAGGTATTGGCAATCACATCCGGTCGAATGTTGTAGCGTATGGCCAAATTAAATCCTGGCGGACAAGCAAGACTACCATCCTCGCGAATTGTCGTCAGAAGCGAGTACGAGCCTGCTGGCCAAGCTGTCCCGTTATTCTGCTCCACTGAAGTAGAAACCAGGTGTTACTTAATAAATTTAAGTAGAACATTATATCAATTAAACCAAACATACCTTCTGGAGCAGCTTCAGGCTCAGGGATGGCTGAAAGAGAGAGCAAAGGTATGATTTGAAAGGCACTTCTCGGCTTGAATGGACGAAAAATCCTAAAACAACCAACGTTTCTTTTACTTACTTGATTCGTAGTAACAAAGGTTTATCTTCACGTTGCAATGGTCTGTGGACATGGAGAGAGTGGGTGTGAAGCCTTCAATGTGGTACGTCTTGTCCACAACCTCCATCTGGAAGGCATAGGAATGGACAGTGCCCACAAGGAATTCAGGTGCATCCATGCATATATACTCCTCAGTTGCACGCAGTCCAGCTATTTCCTGACACGTTTCTCCGGCTCTGTCGGGGATAAGAGTAAGACGAGTTAATAACGTTGTCGCCCTTGCTATCCCTCGGATAGTACAGGATTCCTTTTTCTAGCTTGGGAATTTTAATAAATTAATAGCTCCGACCCATGTTTACTGATCAAAAGCCTACCTGTATAGGTAGAACGGTCCGGTATCATTTGGGAAGCCCGTGATGGGAATGGATGCGGAAGGCGAGTCTGCACGACAGCAGAACATGTAGGTGACACGGTCAAATGTCAAACCGGTGTCACCTTTTTCCACCTTATCACGGAATATGCGTGGTGCGTTGTGTGCCGATGAGTCAGCACCCATCGGTAGGTCAGCGATATCTATTGATGCAGGATCCACGTCTTCTTCGGTCTCGTTGGGTTTGAGGAGACCCTCAAACACGGAGAGGCTTCCAGCAGTAAATCCTAGAGAGGAGATAAAATGAAGGGCCACAAATTGGCTATGTAGACCTTGCAATCGGGGAAAGATTAGACAATTACACATTCTGTGCCAATAAGGGCTGACACCAAGGATTAATCGCAAGAGACGCCAAGATAACACTTACTGAAGGAGAGATCACGCAGTCATGGATACACATCTTTTTTTTAACCGTGGATCTCCCAGCTCTTCAGTGTGGTTCTCTCAAGCCTACTTACAGCTCGGTACATCTTATTAGACCTTTACGGAGCATTTAGGATGCTGGAGGAAGAGTCTTACCGGCTGGACATCGTCTACCGACGAGGAGGACGCAATAGTGCCCCGGTGGTAGAGAAGTGGTGTGCTTCTTGTTCCAGTGAGATGGTGAAGGATCCATCTCTCGGTGACAGTAGCTCAATTTTACCGCGCGGGAATGTGCAATAAAGTCGCCTGCCAGGTGAATGGGCTGAAGAGACAATGAAAGACATTGAGAGACCAATCGCGCCTGAAATGCCGACTACTTTTAGCATCTGCTGAAGGGTACCATCTTAACGGTTATAGTGATAAGATCTACGCACCTGTGAATAGTGGAAGCCATTCCGACCTTGGAGATGGATGAAAGTGGTTGAGGTGAAGTCTGGCGGACATCCGGTTACTGACTGAGGAATGGCGTAATTATCAATCGGCCAGGCTAATATGGAGCGAAACAGAAGCCGTTCATCATTCCACTTACTAATGTGACCCTAGACCATAGTGGCAAGACTTACAAACACCAGTGTTCGGTTCCGCGGGTCTATTCGTCTGATATTCACAGAAGATGGCATGCAGCAGGCCATCCTGCAACCACAGTCCTGTTCTCTTAGCAAACGCCTCCTTACTGTCATTTAAGCCTGTAGTGACATTCAAAAGGTGATGAATCGAGGGTCTTGCAATTAGTGTCTTATAGCGTTTAGGTCGCCACATCTTGACGAATCGTCGAATGAGTGAGTACTGCTGAAATTCGGGACATCCCCCATCCGTTTCGGGTTGTTTCAGATCTCGATGAAGCTCCGTGGGGCCGGCTAGGTCCTTAACCTTCTCCTCGTCGCCTGGACTTTTACGGCCTAGAGTTACAATGGAACGCACGTGCTCCGGCCATGTTGAGACCTGTTGGAATGTCGTCGGTGTGTTCTGAAGGTGTGAAGGCTGTTTAACACAGCAGACGATGTATTGCTGGTAGGGGAATGCGGAGACCACCTCAAAATCTACAAAGGAAGAAAAATGCGATACTTCCAAGTTTGCTAACCTCGAGAGTGGACGAATGAATGAATACCTGGTGGCGGCACTTATCCATTCAACTCACCTTCATTTGGACAAGTTGCAAAGGCTACGAGACAGTAGTTTAAATAGCCGGACTCTGTCCTTGTAGGCACCTCGGTTCCACGCACCTCGCTATAGCAAAGTTCCATTGCGTCGTTGGATGAGAAGTCCTGCATGGGTGTTGGAATTAACCACAGTCTTCGATGGCGCATCATGAAATTGCGAGCTCGAGAAACTAAGAAATAAGGGAAAAAACTACTCTTTGGGCTGTCTTTGCTCAAACAATCAATGCGAACTCTCAAATTTTAGGTTGAACTACCGAAGGTCAAGAAAATAGCTGACAAAATCCGGTGGATTCATGTCGTTAAGGCTTACCCGAGTTGAGAGCCCAGTTGTCACTGCAGGTGAGAACGATTTCGGTTTTGCCACGAAGGTTACTGGGAAAAACGCGACGAGGCCAGACCACAATTGACTCCGGTTGTTCTACAAGTGGGAAGGAATGGGAGGGAATTGCGAAGCTACTCACAAATGTAGTGAGTAGCGTTGGACAATAAATGAGTGGATTTCACAATGGGTTCTGGCTGCAAGGCCTGTTGGCTTTGAGAGTTGGTATGAATGTTAGCACCTTGAAAGAAGGGTGACTAAGCGACAATTTCACCACCTGAATCATGGAACAGCGATCTTCCGTCGGCCACTAGGTATTGGCAGTCAGTAAATTGTCCAGAAATCCCGATTTTCCACCCACTATCTGATGATGATCTTACCTATGCAACGAACGCAGAGCGCTCCAGCCACCTAGCTACACCCATAACCACGAAAAAATAAAGGCGTCTGCAGGAGGATGTTTCTTCTGACTCTTTGTACTCTTCACCCATCTGCTACCTCACGCGGACAAGTGTCAACATTGTCATAGGTAATTTTTGCGGTCCAACCGCTCCCATGCTGAACTTTGAACCAAGTTTCCACAATCCAGTGTAGCTTACATATCTATCGACTACCGGTTGCACCATCAAGCACCATGGATCTGTGATAGACGACTGGTCACGATATTATTTGATCATAAGACAAGTCTCAGAAAGGAAGTGTAGGCGCCGTCTTTACAGATGGTTGGATGTGAACAATAAACAATCCTCCATTAACTAAAGCCACTAATTGCTTGGAAGTTCGTAACTAACCAGTGATGGGTGCATACTCGCAGAATCCTTTGGTCTGATCCACCGTGAACCCGACAAAGCTCTGGCAAGACGCCTGCAGTGCTGGCAACGCAAAAGGTGCTGTTATGTTGAGTGGCAATTCAATGGCACCCAGCGACTCCTCCGACTGACAGCACAGCTCCTTCTCATCGTTCAAGGCTGGTGAAGGAAGAAACATTGTCTGGAGAAGGAAGGATCGAACCAGACCTTCAAAAACACTGGTTTGCAATTCAGGAAGACCTACAGAAAACAAGGAAATAGGTGGATACGTACGACGAATTGCTTCTGGGGTTTGTAGCACGCATTCTCGCTGCAAGTAGACACATCACATCCAAGCCATTTGTGTCCGGAATGATTGTGTGCAAGAAGGTAACATAAACCGAGACACATGATTTGTCACGTATGTGTGACACCAGCGTCTGACCGTCTTAAATGTCTCGTCGTGTGGTTACTCATTCCTCTTCTTTAATGCCTCGGATCAGATAAACGACTTTTACAGGAACAAAAACGCTGCATTTCGAAAGGGTTTGAGTCTATGGATAAAAATAGTGGCAATTTAAAAATTTGCCGCTTAATTACCTGGTGGACAGACTTTCGCAGTTCTGTAGAAACAATAAGACCCAGCAGGAAAGACGACATTAGTGACATTGACAGCACAGGTAGTCCCAGCATCGTGTAAGGTGTGAACGGTTGGAACACGACGTTCACCGACCCCTTGACAGAAGCCCTGCGGTGACAGAATTCCAATTTCATCTGTGGTAGAGAGGAAGAGGAGTAACTGTAGGTCTGATGTAAGAACAATTAAACGCCGATTCTGGAAGATTGATTTAAATACCACAATCTTGCGTTGTTTGCTGGCTGCAAGGAGATGTAGACCGGCTCGAGAAAGGTAAACCGTGACGTCACATATACGCGACGCTGATGGAAAACACACCAAACTTAACCAGTCACGGCTTCAAGCAAGAGAACGGAATAAGAAGTTATCTATGAACTTGACGCACTTAGCCTGAGGTAAACATTGGTTTTCTACCCATGAAGATAAAACATTCTATAAGTAGGGGTGTCTGCTCTCTTTCGCAGAGCACCGACCTGTCCCCACTCTTAAAGCATTAAATGGGTGCAGAGGCAACATACCACGGGGTTGAGAATACTTGCAGAGAGCTAAGACGCCCCGTACACCACTCATGGATTCCACAAAATCGACTGGATTGTTTTGACCAATCAGCTCCAGCGTCAAGTAGGACTCAGATTGCATTGTTGGTCTCTAAAAAAAGCAAAAAAAAAGATATGCGAATTGAAAGCTATTAATTCTTAATCAGAAAGCATCGGAGGGATGACGGCTTGAACAATAACCATGCGTTATTCCCCTCGTCTTGGGATTGACTTTAACGCGAGGATCGGAAATGAACCGATATCCTCGTCCGAGCCTTCAATTTTCGGCCTGCTTTGTGGAAGTGGGCTTCATCTCTGTAACTTTTACCGGTCATTCTATTAAGCGTGATATCTTTTCGGTCGATCAGAGAAAAGAAGGTTATTGTGACGACGCCACTCGGAGGACAGGTTTTGGAGATAGTCCAGTGCAGACATCGTTGGCGATAGTGTGGTCATGCATCGACTCCAAAACCATCGACTAAAGAACTCAACCCTGAACGAAGGTGCATCAAACGAGCAGGTCGAGCATCTACTCTACAAGAAAAACTTCAAACGTTCCAAAAATGATTGCCGGTTTGCCTAATGCACTTACAAAATCAGCGGTCAGTTTAGTGCCTTGATCCGAGTAATCCGGACAGCTTCCACCAAGGATTAAAATGGCAAACGTTGGCACAGATCGGAGGTAGAAGGGTAGTGGAAAGGTGGGAGGGGGGCCACTGGAGCCATCATTCTTGTCGACTGATGAAATCGGTGATCCATTGTTGGTTGAGGTGGCACCACGACGGCAACAAAAGTACATGGTCACCGATTCAAGGCCATGGGCTGAGGCATTACCGCCGGCCCAACGCAATTCAGTCGTATCGAAACCTAGGAGATGCAAATAGTTGGTGAATGATCCCCAAACTGGATGACAGTGTCATTTCATCGGCAAAACTGCATTTTGAGTCAGTCAACTAGAACCCGCTCCGGTTCCCAATTCGAGTGGTCAGAGTTCAGGACCTCAACGCGGACACCTGCATTGCCAACGCACATGCTAGCCAAATTGTGTTTACTAGCAAGAATTAAAGTATCTTCTTGTACCAATCAAGAGGGGATCACCGAGAACCCCAACTAGAAAGTGTGATATGCAGGTTCATATAAATCAACGTGTCACATATGCGACACCCGTAGCAAACAATTCGACTGATCTCACATCCACCTATTCGTGTAGTGAATAAACAAGGCCCTTTCAGAAAAAAGGGGAAAGTCCACAAAACAATTCAACTTCTATTCGCTATTAAAAATCTCATCCCCCAGTTTAAATAACCAATCAAAAACACTTTGACACATGTCGGAAGCCATAAAATAATTAAATTTACCTGACGGGCAGTGATACCTCTTCGATCGAGTTCCATAACCGTCTTCTTCCTCCAGCTCCTCATCATCATCTGACGAACCATCAGGATCCTCTTCACTAATCCCCTCAGCACGTTTCACTTCACGGGGAGTGTGAGAGATGAAGCACTGATTCCCATCGGGCAAAATCTTGTCAATGGCGTCATGACGATAGATGCCTTCGGGTTTGCAGAGGATGAAAGCCGCACGAAGGTAGTAGAACATATGATGAGCCTTGGTATTGGGAGCCGGTGAGAAGTGAGGTGGGCAGGTCTTGCCCTCCACCAGAATGCTTGGAATGAGTGCTAGAATGGGAGGAGGAGGGAGGGCCAGTCGGCTATGAGAGAAGGAAACTACTCCGACTCCATTAGCCAGCTAAGATACCTGTCTCGACGTGGTGTGATGCCAGACCAATCATTTGTAAATTTGGGGGAAAAAACCAAAACAAGAAACATACTTTTGTTGGGTTGGATAGACGACGTAATTAGTGGTGGTGGTTCGTCATCTTCATAGTACGCGCACATCAAGGTGTAGTAGCCATAGTCCAAAAGCGTAGCCGTTAGATTGGACGGTCTATACGTGCCCATAGTGAAGATCTTTCGACGCGTTCCATTTACCGGTGGACAGCGTTCAATGGAGAAGAAAAGTGGTGTGTCTCTAGACGCTGGAGGTGTTGGACTGTCGTTAAGCATTGGGTCCTCAGCGGGTTGTGGAAATGGTGCATAGGAGTCCCCACGGATCCACGGTGCCAGATGATTCGACCGGGAATGTGAGGATTTGTAGGCCACACTGGATCGTGGAAACTTCGTTCGAAGTTCAGCATGGGAGCCGTTGGTGCAGCAAAGAGAGAGCCAAATCGATGTGAAGCCCTCTTGACGAAACATGCTGAATTTGCCCTTGGCTTTCAGTTTGGTACGCATGAAAGTCCGTTTCATATCGAATCCTAGAAATAAATGAGAAGCAAAAAAGTAACCGACACGGGAAATCCACTCCTTCTCCCTTGATCACACCTAAGTAATAAACATTTAAGCGATGCAAATCTGGGGGGAGGGTTAAAGCGGTATGGAAAAGGTTCCTGAACCACTCGGCATTGAAGGAAGATGGAAAAATATGGACAACGTCCCTTTCTCTTAACAACAGGCAATACGACTTATAGAGTTGGCTTATTTGGACGTCAATGCACCACAATTTATAAATCACCTGGAGGGATGCACTAAGTACCCTTACAATCCCCACCAACACGGATCGCTGATTGGTTAACGTTTGTGACTCACCCTTAGGACAGGTCTCGCGGTTTTGATTTAGCAGAAACATGCAGAAACTCCTGAACCGGCCTTTCTCCGTATTTCTCAGTCCCTTAGCAGAGAGGACACAGTAGACTGTGGAAATTTCACCCTGCGGGGAGGCGGTCTTCCCAACTTGGGTCAGGAAGCCCGGTGGACACTCGTCACCAAAATCCAGAGGCAGCCCCATGTGGCTTGAGTGATCTCAAAGAGGAACATAGATAGAGAGATGGATATGCGTCATTTAAGTAAACCCTCAATTACGGGTAAAGATCGACATTCAAGCACTCAACATACCCTAAATACTGACACAAGACTCGGGATTCAAAGCCATGGGGAGCTGTGTCACAGAGCGGTATTTGCTTAAGTCATCCTTAATGACTATCCAGGCCCCACTGGTGATCTACCGCCTTCTATCAAGTATTACCCTCTCGTGAGTCGTTCCCATATACTCACTAAATATCTCACCTTCGGAAGCCAAGCTAGAGTCAGAGGAAGTGTCAATAAGGTGAGATGCATAGTTTTGTGTGGATAAAAAATTTGAGCTCCCTGACACTTTCCTGTAACCTGTCAACCGTGTTTTGGAAGGATTGTATACACCCAGAGGCGTCTAATAGTTGTAAACAATGCAAACAAACCACTTTAGTTAGCCGAGTAAAGAGTATGTTCTCGGACCAACACCAGCACCACTACTACCACCACACCGCTCTTGGTTAAAACTGCGGAGCGAGAGGAAAACAAAAACTGCACTTTTATCTGCGACCTTGTAAAATTTGTATGTGCTGGTAGGCATGCGAATGTTGATACGAATGGCTGTCCAAAATCATGTCTTCTTATAAATCGCTGAACCGTTCGTGTGAATGAACACAAGGCGGAGGTTAATAAGGTTAATGAAGGTGTAGCCATTGCTGAAGATTGATAGAAGGCACCCAGAGAACCAAGTAACCTACCACACATGTCCACTTTGCATGGCGCTTTGCGATATCCCACTGTGGTGAGGTACGAGTTCATCGAGTTACCCGTGTGTGAAACCGCGGACACATAGCACCATGGCTTGGCCATTCGACCCTCAGGGTTGCGACAACTTCGGAAGCTAGCAATACTCGAATCAAAGCTGGAGACTGGAGTTCGATTGGCTGGGGAGGTGTAATTTACAATCACTAGATGCGGAGTTCCCGGCTTCATGACGCTTGCGCGGATCACGTCTGCCCAAGGGACACATACCTGTGAGAGGAGACAGTGCGATTATTTGGTACCGAAGACAGCTATAATAATAACTTGGGAAAATATGAACCTGAGGAACACAGAAAATGAGAATATGGCAGCATTTCCTCCCTACCTCTCTTCCTTCCATCCCAAATACAATTGGCGTCCTAGAATTTGCCACTTTGGGGCATCTCTAAAGAAATAATGCCTACCTCCCACCAATTCAACAATAATGGCCGTTTAAAGAGAGGGAATTTATCTCCAAAAATCCATCGGGTTGACTAGAAAGAGTCACACTTTGAGTCCTTTGGCCTTCACTGGACACCACGGGGGGTAATAGCCGAACGCGATGCAGTCCTCATCATCCAAATCACATCCGCTAACTCGCCAGAAAGCACCTTGACTTTTCAATTTTGACAAAACGCGATTTCAGATTTAGAACCAGGTCCTACCTACAGGGCTTAACCAACGTTTAATGTCAGGACTGTGGTGATGGAGACGAACGTGGCTCAGAAGTTTGAGCGCAATGCGCCGATAGAGTAACACACATTTAAAACCGAATGCCAGTAACTTAGGCTTTGACCTGAACTTTAACTCTGACCCCATAACCCGACCCGTTTGTCAGGATAGTAAGGCTAGTTGAATAAAACCCAAAATCTACGGGTAATAGCAAAATCGCGTTTATTTAGAAAAGCAAATTAATGTCATTAATATGCGAGTCAAAAAAAGATTTATTTGAAACTTAATGCATCGTCAAACTTGCTTACCTGACCACCCTCAGCAACGCTGGCATCTCCAAGATAATCCTCGCCAACACCCTCGTAGCAATCGATAAGGTGTTCTAGAGGATGCGAAAAGAATTAAACATACTGAGAATTATCAATTACTACACAGCATGACTACGCCAACTTTTTGATTGTCTGAGTTGTGATCCCAATTAATAACGATTGCAGCCCCGGGGTTCTTCTATAGCTCCTGGAAAGATTCGACGACCTGCATACGCAACCTACGTCTCTACCATCACTTCGTGCAACTAAACATTTTTGAAACTAGTTTGCCCTGTACGTCTCCATGAAACATTAAGTTGGGCTTAATAACTAAATAAGTGCATTTCATAGGCGAACCCCCTTTTCTATTACAAACCCAAGCATCCCGCACAACGATTGCCAACGATTGATTGGCCCATTATACGCTTAAGGTCACATTTGTTCTGTTTATCTAATTGAATGTAAACAGTTTGGTAATTTATCTTTATCAAGTAAAAGTCGTTAACAATGTTTTTTGACAAAAAATTAGGCACAAAACAAGTAAAGGTGTGCGGTTGGTTTAAGCTAGACTCTGACACTATTCAAACCAGAAGGAAAAAAGTTTTCGTGGGGCTATCAAACATGCGGCATCGGGCGGAAGATGGTCATGGCATAAGTTATCACCCTGCCAATTCCAGACGCTGTTAGTCAAAATTATAGGCCTTAGTATTAGCGTGCGCCTATCCGAAGGAATACATGTGCTTCCGAATGTTGTCAAAGCGTCTTGGGGATGAAGTTATTATTTTTATCGAAACTCGCAAATTTTTTGGTTCTATAGGAGGCCCCGAGCAGGTTTTTTACAGTGCTGAAAAGTCAAGGCTCGCAACACGTTTCAAAAGCCTCCCTGCTCCTGTCTGTGACAAACTTCCACCGAATGCCTGTGCCCACGATAACCAAAGAATGGAAGGCTGGTGCTTTTCTTGAAAAAAGTGAAGTCGTTCACTGTCAATCGAATGGGCTAGGAACAAAGTTTACGTATGCAAGCCACTTAGAAACCTATCTATGATTGGTTCCCATGTATTACCAGAGGCGATAAAATAAATAAGTGCTTGTGTCCCCACCGAGAAATGATTGCTACATTTATCACACATAGCAGGTGGCGAAGAAACTTTGGCACCACACTTTTTCGTTCACAGGCCGATCGGGTGAAACCTCATTTTGCATAAGCTTATGTAAAACTCGCGTGTTGCTTGCAATAAAGCTGCTTAAATGCACACATTTTGTTAGAGGCAGTAGCAATGAAGGATCCAGCTCCGTGTAAGTAAGCATTGTTTGCGGATTTTCGAAAGTATCGGAAGCATCTCTGTGGCTTCGCTAGGAAGAAAATTGCCAATTTGTTTTCTTAAGAGCACCCACAAACACACAGTTTAAAGTCAGATGATCGTGAGAAAAAATGGAGACAGCAAAATGCAAGTGTTGGGAATCTGGAGACAAAGGGATGGTCCAGAATGCCATAGCATCTAATGGGTGGCTGATTAGAGGGTCGAATGAGCGGAAAGGGGTAAGTGCAAGGATGGTCAGTTGGGTAGAAAGTTGATTAGATCCAAAATGGTTTGAATGATTAATGATAAATGGGAGTCATCGAAGACCCTCTCACAGCCTCCTGTTTGATTGCCACGAATTAACAATGGTTAAACTGCATTATTCTTGGAAAACAAGCCAATAGATGCCATACCCTCACTACTTCTCTAAGATGAAAATGACTTAAACTTGGAGCCACATGAGTAACGCTTCCAACTCACCACAGTGTGGGACGGCACAAGTTCCATACTTTGCCCTTGTAACCATACACCACGGTCCTCGTGGATCATCATCCGGGTTGCGACAGTAGTTTGACTGCTCCTGTAACACCGAGGTATTCCAACTGCTGCGCAGATGTAGGTGGGTGAACTCACTCCACGGTAGACAGGGTTCGCCTGCTGCCGTATGATTCAGAGTTCCATTGTAGGGAGGTCCACTCTGCGTGTAGCAGTCCATTGTGGATGGCTCCCCTGCACCAAGGAATGGCCATGCGAGGAGGAGAAGAAAGCTTAGTTCTAGCAACGGCATCGTGTGCGGTGAAAGAGTGAAGAAACCTGACCGAATGCAGCTACCGTTGTGTCTGTCGTTGTGTGTGTGTGTGTGTGCACGGCATGTTTATTTACCAACCAATAGGAATGCGTTCTTGTGGTGTCATCGATGCGCATTGTTGTCGAGGAAGGTCGAAAATATGGACGGTTTTGATGGCAGACGTTTGAATGTAAACCCACCAAACCTCGAGTTAATCTGTATGTGCGAAAATCTCTTCATCGTGGTTCATATTTACTTAATTTTTCCAGCTCCTCCTTCCGTGGACGCGTTGAAGGTTAAGTAACGCATTTAGCGTATTTCGCAAGCCTCACACTTCTTCCAAACAGACCCTAACACCACTAGAGGAAACTCCAGCGGTACACTGGTGGTACCGAGGTGGATTATGTTCATGACCTAGGCCTTGAAACTACTTGAGTTTTCTCCGTTTCTCTGAAAGACATCTGTACTGAGCTCCTCTGGCCTCGAGGACTGACAGCAGAAGAGCTGTCGTCATCTTAGGCCTTCTAATTGCGTACCCATAAATGGTATTAGGTCTTCGGGTGACTTGTTGTAAGTTGTGTGGTGTTTTCAAGATGCACTTGGACCACTACGAAGCGTTGATGCGAACTGCCTATTGTTGGTCTTTACTGCATTCTGTCCGCCTGGTTGAACGATCAGCGATCAGGGAGAAGGCGGCCTTTGTAGACATTGGCTCTTTGCCACAACTCCGCTATCCCGTCACTATTGGCTCCACTCTTTCAAGGGGTGCTCAACAAGAATGCGATTATTTTCCCTGTTTATGGTTAACTTTGGGACACAGTAGTTTACGGTGGACTCTTTGGTCTCTTAAGGACAAACAACGATCACAGTCGAGATCCGTCTGCCTCGCACGATTCGATAGCCCCTTAACTGTGCCAAAGGCACCCATAAAAGGCCGAGGGAAGTCAGGCCAGAGCGACAATGGATCTCAAAGGGTCTTGCGATGGTAAGGGGAAATTGCCCTTTCACGGACCCATCCCATCTTTGTAGTGCCTACATCAAGGGTGTGGAGAAGGTAGTTGTGGGAATGTGTATGGTCTGTCAGCAACAAATGATGGGTCCACTAGTCTGTCAAATGTCTATGTAGTTATGCGAGAATCGTTTCACTTCTGAAGTCCCTCTCAAGGCGCCAAATCAGCATCAACGTTTAGACTCTGACGATCTGAAATGCTGGATCGCATCGCAAAAGAATGCAATTATAATTGAATTGTTCCTTACTAAAGAGAGATCTTTTGACCCCACTTCCAAGCAGTGTACACAGCTAGTGCCTGTTAAATGCCATGCAAACTTGACGAGGCAATCCTTCACATTTAAGACCGTTTTAAAGCTCTTCACTGTCCTATCTAGAGGAGGCTTGGAAAGGATCTGGAAGCATTTCCACTTGGCACAACGCATAAACACTTGTACTTCAGTTGTCCTTATAAGGTCCAACACGCCATTTCATCACAATGTACCGTTTTCGGTGCTCTTTGTTTTCCATTGGCCGCATTGCAACCATTGGCTTTGGATAGTTTTACCCTAAAAAGGCCTCTGATTTCACATGCTATTGACGAGTCGACGGAGGTGGAGTTGGCAATTGAGTTCACCTAAGCTATCCAGCACCACCTGAGGTGGGCCTGATAATTTGAAAAGTTCATTATTTGCCAGCCTACATATCTGTAGTCAATCCTTGTTGTCCACCAAAAAGATCTCTTCCCAGCATTACGTCCCTTTAATTTGGCAAAAAGTTTCTTCGCTTTTAAGCTCTCTTTAAAATCATTTTACAATAGACTTAGAAATGTAACAGACCCATTCCATTTTCAAGTTGGGGAATAGTAAAGGGAGGGAATAAATGTCTCGGCGGGTGTCAACACTTTACCGCTTTGTAATGCACATTAGCATTTGTACTTGTCCTCACAATATCCACCACATCATTTCATCAAGATTCATCATTTACGGTCGCCTCATCACAATCACTTGCTCGGCATAGTTTTAACTTTAAAGTCTCCGATTTCCCATGCGACCGATGAGTTGGTGGGAGTAGAGAAGGCAGTTTTGCACATTTCACCAAATTCTACCTCGGCTGAGCCGTATTCTTCGAGGTCGACTAGGTAGGTTGAATCGTTCAGTGATTGACAGCCTCTGTTTCTCTCTGTGACCTCACGTGGACATAAACTGGAAGCATACTAACATGGAAGAGATGCTGCCCACAGCCCCCCACTCCGTCGGCAGCGCAAACTCTTTGGCCACCTCTGATAGAAGCTATTTATCTAGTCTTAGGTTTAAAGATACATCCGAATGCACATGTTTTGCTGCCATAGTAATTGTGGGCTCACTGACCCGTTCTCCATCGATGTCAATTTGGTGTCAGATCGCACTCTTTGTAATCGCAAAACCACAAATAGACCTTTGTCTCCTGTGTTAATCAGCCACGAGAGGAGTGAGTGACTAGAATTGGGCGATCCATGCCTCAGCTGTTTATAAGAATAGCTCTCTGTCAAAGGTCGTCACTGATGCAAGTTAGGCTGTCTGACTTTGATTAGTTTACGGTCATAAAAGACCTCTCACCGTCTAGTCATTGAGTGTCTCGTAATCAAACTCGGTAAAAACGAATCACCGAGGTTTTTATGCTGACTTTGCCACCCATCCTCCCGTGCCACCGTGCCTGAGGGCGTCTGGAATCCAGCCCTGTGGTACCACCAGCCATCAATGCGTAAACGGACAAAATTGCCTTCAAATCTCGGGTAATTTAAGGCACTAATTTGGAATGAGACCACTTTTTAATTAGGCTACTCGTAAAAAAATCCGCCTCTGCTTAAAACCGAACCGGCCACGCTCTTTGAAGTGTGCAGCCGCTACGGCCAAACAAAGCCGCCTGGACGATCAAAGTGGATGAACTTGTGAAACTGCCAGAGGTAATGGACACAAGCTTAATGCCGTGTCGCATAGTCCGACCACCAATAAACATGCGTGCAGATGTCTGCACCATCACATGTCAGCATGGCATTGTTTACTCTCTCACCTCCTGGCATAGATACACACACACACTGTGAGGTCCGACCTCATGGAGCCAGCTACCACTGTTGCGGCTGCTGCCAGAGCTGTGTAAACAGCACACTTTGTCGTGTCCGGGTGGGACGGTGCATCTCGACGGTAAGTAGACCGCAATGTGGTCTTAATAGGCTAGCGAATGAAACTCATCCAACGGCGCCTCGGCAACTTGCCCATTAGAGTCCCTCTTTTTGCAGTTCAAAAGTGTCTTTCGACGAAAAGACGCAGCGCGGCAATACTTTCCACGCACTTCGATTCCTTTTGGATCAAGCAACATTACATTCCAACTGATTTGCTTTCGAGATTTTTAAGATTATCGCAAATTCAGTAGATATGTCAAAATTACTAGGTTTTTTGCATTTTATTTTATTGCCTACAACATTCTCTTGAGTTTATAAAAGCGGTCAATTGCGTAAGCACTGCTACTTAACTTACATAAGTAAAAATAGCCGAGGGAGGGTCGCTTTTAAAGTTAGGCACATTTCGGGGATTTAAATGAACAGAAAGGCCGAAAAGCACATTAAAACAAGTGCGGAAGGTGTGATGGCCCTCGAAGAACCGGAAACTTCGGTGTCGGTGCTATTCAACGGTAGCATAATCCACGGTTCGTCGTCCAATGGAAAATCATCCTCACCCTCCACTTTTTCGTACGGCCGGATTTCCGAGTCGTTTCCCGGAGGATAGTAACAACAAACAAGCACGTGACGTTTTATTCCCTCATCACACACACCTCTCTCACATCCCATGTACTCCGTGGTGGCCCAAATAACCTGTTTATACTGGCCGCAATAGCCCCCTCTACAGATATTCAACTCGTGATCGAAGTTATCCTTGTTAACGTACCACAGATTGAACAAATCCGCTATAGAAGGCAATATCCCCTCCATATTACGCACCCTCTCAGTAGATATCATCGCGACATTGATGCCCACATAAAGCAGTGGTTTCTCATCCGGGAGCGATGCATCCGGAAAGCCCCATGAGCACTTGTTGGCCCATATTCGAGCAAGATTTTCCAAATCCTCGGACCAGAGCAGCGTGTGCATGTTGGCAGCAGGTGGATCCACGCTCACACGGGCCCAGACGTGAAGAAATTTGAGCATCTCTTGATCCTCGGCTGAAATTGCCTCCGAGAGGGAGGCGATAAATACAACCAGGTAGGGGAGGGGAAGGCACAACAGCATGAGCGCGCTGTTGGAGGAGTTTAAAATCGGCGGCATGGCTTGAACTACACACCTGTTGGCGACAAATCGATCGACAGGCCCAACACTCAGAAGCATGACCTATGAACTGCCAAACACCACTAGAAATGCCTACTCGTAAACCACCTTCCATTGAAGCGATAACTGACAGTGCAGCCCGAAATTACTTTCTGACGTCCCTGTATTTCCCATTACAACAGGGTTTCGACGACGAGGTCTCCATCACCACCAAGAATGGGTTTTGCTCATTTATATCCCCTGGTGGAAAGGATCAAAGCAGATATTCATCATGAGCATTTCACAACGGGGCTAGACAGCTTGTAAGTCACTATTCCCAGAGATGTCGCCCTAGGTGTGGACTCGACTCCCAGAGGAACCTCCGAGTTCCACGATGAGAGCCTCCAGAAGACAGTTCTCTAAAAGTGCACCTCTTTTCATTGGCCAATTATCGAGCATTTCAAAGTCCGCATCCCTCTGCTCAGCTTTTTCAATTGGTCAGTGTCATGTATGGAGAGTCTTTAAACGAGCCAATGATCAACGAAAGGATTCCGGCCAATCAAAATGCACTGAATACGAGACAGTCAAACCTCTCTGTGCCAGTCATTTATGCACGTGTCGTGCGCTTTGCCTACCCACACACGTCGGCAAACAAGAATATCCGCATCGAGGTCTTCGTGCCTTGTCGGCTCGACATTTAGACCCACCCGCAGGTAGAAATGGGTTGACCGACCACACTTTGATCATCGTGACCTCTAGGTCACAACAACTTTGGCGGAGTGCCTCAGCCAAAAGGGGATGACAAAGCAGTGGCATGTAACAGCCATTGTGGGATAAGGTTCGACACAGCCCGACGTAACATTCTAACTCATTTACCGTCCTTACCCGCTCGAAGTTGAGCGGACAGATTGGACGAGGCATTCGCCGCTCTGTGGAATAGAACTTCACCATGGAAAGGAAGAGGCATTGTCGAAACGGCTTAGAAATACACATCCAACCGTGCCTCACATAAACATCACAAGAAGCATCCTGCCGACAAATCCACAAGTCAGTGCCGAGGTCAAGACACCTAGAGAGGAAGTGCATCACAGCGCCTCAATGGCACCACTCCACAGCGCAAGCGCCACCTTCCGGTGACAAACCTCACCCCCGATTCCACCAAGATCAAACCACTTGGTCGTAAAACGATGTGGATATCCATGGAGACATGCATACACCACTGTACCAGTGGAACCACTTCTCAGTGCGTTAAGTGATCCACACCTTCAAGAGACATCCATCCACACAGTGGGCACATATGTTGGAGGAGGAGAGCGTGCGCCATCCCCGGGTACACACACGCCACTGGTCACAACTTCCGAGCCATCTACTTCCAATTCGACGCGACAGAAGTCGCACGCAAGCTGCTTCATAAGGAAAGACGTTTCCATTTCTGAGCATTGTAGGGCGTTCCACAACTCGCAAAATAGTGTACATCACCCCTCTGGTACAATACTACAGGAAGAGGAGGCACACGGGCACACGCCACTCCACAAATTGTCGAGAGTAAAGATCTCTGAGAGTTCGTGACCTTCCCAAGGACCAGCATCAGTCAGAGTGCACCAAAACGCTATGCGTTGCTTCCACACCTACAACAACCCTGTCCCGAGCAAACATCAGAACTTTGGTCAACAAGACGAGGACTAGTTGATCCACATCATCACCCCCTTCCAACCTACAATAGATCAACACTTCAAAAGTACTAGCAAATTGGCAGTCATACAGGCAGACAAATAAATCAAAGCTGCACGGCGCTTCGGTTGTACAAAATTTGCGAAGTAATCGAGGAATTCTTATATAAATTGGTTGATTGATTGGTTGACAGGTAGATGGGATAGATGCTTGATTGTGACACCTACAAGTGTTTCGCTTTGCCCAAACCCAGCAGGAATTCAGCCACTCCAAGGTAGTAGACGGTTTGCGCGATACCGAAGAGAGGTGCCATCACCATGACACGACAACCAGCACCTTTGAAGAGGGCTCGCAGACCCTCACGTTGAAGGGTGCGGTAGAAGCAGTCCGCGATACCAGTGAATTGCATCTCACCTTTCAGATGTGACAGTGTCTGGAGACGGGTCTTCACCACTACAGAGGACAAAGGAGATGAGGGATGTGTAGGAGGAGGAGCAGAAAACAATGCCGTTCTAAGGACTGCAATTTCACTGATGTAGCCTAAGACCTTCCTTCCATGGTTTCACTCGGATGTTAGCGAAGTACTACCTGCCTCGTGACGTCCTGGTGGTGATCCGCCACTTCGACACACCAATTCACTTCCTAATGTTTATGTACATGGTTTGAGTGGCGCCTTCACGAAGTGCACGACGTCATCAAAGTAAGAGAGCGACCTGTCTGGAGTATCCTGCATTCTAACAGTGAGTACGATTACTAGGCCTTGAATTAGAGGAGATGCCATTTGGATTTCCACAGAACTCCGCTACCTTCTCAGGCAGCCCCTTGAAAGCTCTCGTAGGTCAAAACTCCCGACCAAAACCACCTGCTCACCGTCCATAGGAGTCACCAGAAAGGCTGCCACCGTACTAGCCGTACATCCTGCGAGGAAGGACCAGTAGAAAACTATCCCTGTACCATCACTTCTACGTGGACCCTTCAAGAGAAAAGAACAGGTCACGGTTACCTCAGTCCAGCATAGAGAGGAGGCAAGATGGACAATGGTCACGTACCATGGTGTCTAAATGAGCGAAGAGGGGGAAATATATGATGGAGAAGGTAATGTCTCGAAGTGCTGTAGCGCCCACACCCTTGTATAGACCGAAGATACCCTTCTGTCGAACAAGATCGAAAGCTAGACGAGTTGCGGAGAGGCGTTTGGTAGTCACTACAGTGCCATTAGCCGAGGCTACCGTGTTTCCACCTAAAAAAATGGGAAAATGGTTAATGAGGTCGTCTAGGAAGTGTCTGCGATGCCCGACTCGGTGACGTGTCGCACGATCTCGATTGTACCTCGATAAGGACATCCATGGCCAGACGTTCTACATTACGAGGCCATTTTGATCGGGGATCGCTAACGACGCGCAGACGTCCTTCCAAAGTGGATACTACATGAATACCCGTGCAAGATATCAAAGAGTCCTACGCACTACTCCAGAACACATCTGATGCTTCTTACGCCGTTTAGAATCGCCATTCCACTGGAAAACCCACATACACTCTGAGGCCTCGATTTGACCTCCAAATTCGCACGTGTAGTGGTGGCTCGAGGGCTACGAAATGCTCATGCCACCTCCAAATGACCATGAACCCGCCTAAAACCCTCCACATTGCCACTGCGAGGACATCAATAAACAACGCTCGACGTTCAAGGCAAAAAAACCAGGAACTAAACAACATAGGCAACCAAAAAAGGTGGAAACGGCTAAGCTGTACCACTACTAAGTTAGCTCCACTCCAATTTGGACCGGTTTTGGACCGAACAAGCACTTCCGCAAGTGAATAGTCACATCCACCTGTTTATCTCTCATGTATCAGCTACAGGAGTGACGTTGGTAGGAGTTGGAGGGTTGCAATAGACGCTGCATAAACAATTCCTAGATGCGCCGTGCCATTGAAAGGACGCGGTGAGGGTTACAAGACAGCCTTGTCCTAGTCATCTTTGTTTCCATTCCACTCTTACTCCTCTGGAACCCAAAGCTTCTTCCGTCACCTCGCCTACGCATCGAGAGCCGGAGCACAATTGATGAAAGAGCACCGAAAAGGCGACAATAAAAGAAAGTCAAATCATCGAGGCAACTCTTAAAGCCTAACAACAGCAGTAAAGATTGCGAAAAGCCAATGAGGTCACCAGGGTGATTGGCAACTTCAAAGATGCAATATAATTTTTCCAAGGTGAGTATATTTGGATATTGCCTTTCAGAGAGGATGATATGGTCCACTGGAACTCTACGTTTGAGCAAACGAGTTGAATGGCAGATCAAATGTAAAGTTTTGACCCGCTTTCAACTCCACAAGACATTATCGCCTTGCTGGGGAGTGCCTGTGACGGCGAGGGGTGTCGAGACTCTAGGGAATGAGAGGGGGGGCAGAGTCTCACATCTGACTGAAGAAGTGCATGCATACTCCAGGATTCTTGAAAACGGCAGGTGCAAAGGAGGAACGGGACGAACGGCCTCACTTCCAGCTACACGTCCACTCTGATGTTGTCGTGCAGGAGACTTTATAGAAGCGCCGTTCAAACCAATATTAGGAGGTGAATTGGTGTTCTGAACTGATGAATCATCAGGACTCTGCAAGGCAAGGGGTGGATTCTAGATTTCAAAATAAAACCGTGGAAAGACTCCTGGTAGTATTGCAATAGACGCGGACAAGGGCTGCAATGGTATTGCAATGCTTGCGAAGCACGAAGGCCCGACTTGACTAATCAGAATGTGAACGAAGTCCACTTACATAAGTTCGTTGACGTAGTTCAGATTCAGTGGACATCAACACGCACCGACACTGTCGAAGTGGTAGGCGGACTTGTGAGAATGCTGAAGGTTGGAGAAATGGAAGTTCCAAAAGGGAGACGTATGTTTCAGATCGTTTCCTACTGGAAGTGCACCCACGCAGTGTGAAAACTTGATTCAGTACAATTCACCTCCTCCGTCTGCTCCTCCTCTCCCACCCTCACGACGACTACTTCGATCCTTGTTTCCCCCTTTGCACCACCGTCAACGGTACCTTCTGTAGCAGCGAAGACCCGTCTATAGACACTGTCGCATCAGAAAGGGGAGATGCAGTTCACACCTCAACGAGATGGTCTACGATCTTTCTTCACAACCACCCTCCTCCTTCTCACTTCAGATTTGGAGGAGCTGGGGAAATTTTAAACACCCTTCCCCCTTACTGCAAACACACACACGACTTCTTGAAGTCGTCGGTCAGTCAGCTTGTTTGCTTAAATGGGATTCCACTGGCGTGACGTCGAATACACATTGCTTCGGACATCCACATGCGTTCGCAACCAAGTGAAATGATTCCGTTGCAGTCAAGGGAGAAATTTGTTAATGAAAGACACAATTGGAAGAGCCAACACTGAAGCGAGGGCGCCAAATATGGCACGACCGTATGACAAGGCACGACCAAATTGTGGACAATTGATGTATTGCCTTCTGTGGTGTCAGTTGGTCCAGGAAGTGCGGTTTCTTGCATGGCTGGTTGCAATGATTTGAGGAATTACTGCAAGCATGTACCCATTTGCTGGCACACATTATATAGCACGGATAGACATCCAGGTGGTAGTGTACTCCAAATGGTGCTGTCTACCAGGTTCCTGTTACCTTGGTCTTGCCTTAACCGCCTGGTAACGCCTGTCCCCGTCTAGAAGCCTCTCGAAAAACGCATTGTTTAGCACAGATTACCATCCTTTCTTGGCAATGAAGAAGTGTGCGACATTTCCAGTTCAGTTTACGCTCAACCTAACTGGGAAGCCAAGCACCCAGTCATCGCACGTTGCAGTTTAATAAGCAACAAGTTTACCTTACAATTCGCCCACGCACCTCATGAGTGTTGTCTTGAAGAAGAAAGCAATGGTGAGAAATGCACCGCGAACTATCTTCAAACGATCCACTAGTCACGCCTTACTCCCAAGACCCCACCCTATTCCTATTGCGGGCTCAGTCACTCCCAACGCAGTCCTCACTTACCAAATGCCAAAGGGGAATCACTGATACGGTCGTCCTCCTTCATATACTTCACTTCTACTTAAACATGTGCAATAAACACGTTTTCTTCTTGGAATACAATCAGTAATAGTCAAGCTAGTTAAAGTTATCCCCACGCAAGGTCGAAAAACTGAGGATCTATCATGGGGAAGAAAGATACCCCCTGAAAGTTCGAGATTCCCAGCTCACATAGCAAAATCACATGTGCATATGCGAAGTATAAGAGAGGTGAAAAATAAAGGCGACGCAGAAAAGCGGGTGACTAGGCATAGGCTTGGCACCTTGGGCGCAAACGGGAAATAAAGATTAGTGGTGACTGTAGCGAACCGCGAGAATCCGCCTGGTTGCAACAAACACCCACTGTATGTGTTTTGGTCAAAAGGAAAATATGAAATCAAGAACAAGATTAACTAACTAATCCTTTAATTATGAACCTCAACAAATTAAAGAAAAAAGAGTCTTTAATTATTAAAAGTGATGTGATTCCAAAGAAACCGATAAGCCGAACGAAAACAGGTAAGGGGGCAGAAGTCAGGAGAAGGCATTGGGTGGATGCCCCTTATTTCACTAAATAAGTTGTTTGCCTGAACAGTCCACTCAACAGCACTTTACAAAAGCTCTGCAAGAACCAGCTCTGACAAGTGAGAAATGTAAATACCCGTCAAAAGATCACACTATATCTGTGCTTGGGAGGTGAGAACAAATGCCTACTTTTGCCTTACAAACTGACCATTCGTGAAGTCTAGTAGGGCATGAGTTCACAATAATTGAAGGAGCAAGAAACAGCATTCTCCTACGCGCTAAATATGGCAAACAAACTGAATTCTAAAGCATCATCAAGGGAATTACCGAAACGTCCGTACCTGAGTTCGCTTCCTCGGAAAAAAATACGGCTGTTTCAAATGACCTCACCTAGCGTGGCTAGTATTTAGTGAATAGACGCCTGGCTCTCCAACAGTTTCGTGCCTATAAATCTTAAAATGTCTTGAAATCTTGATGAGTAACTTGGAGAAAACTGCAAGCCACAGTTGTTTAGAACGTTAACCATAGAAAGGAGCTCTCAAACTCAGATGATAGAGAGAATTTACTGCAAAGTATCTTGAACTATGTGAGACTATAAAATATTTTCCGAGGTCGTTGGTGGCGTCCAAATACTTCCCGTCCAATTTGCTGAATTTCTACGCAGTTAAGTGCAAGTTAATTGTGAAACGTGTCCCGGAAACGCGCTCTCAAGCATGATTAACAATAAATAACACTTGAACTCTTCCCACCAACTCACCTCTATTCTTCTCAAGCATCAGCCTTCAAACTTCTCTATAATCACGACATGGAGTGCATCTTAGCAACATGGAAAATGATCGAAAAGCGCAAATGAGGCAGAAATTCTCACCACGTGTTCTACCGGCATCCTGCATTTGGATTTTGAGCAGTTCCATAGGAGTTGTGACGATGATTTGGCACATACCCGCACCACCACCAGCGATCATTTCTCGAATTGGTGTCAGAGGACACCTTGAAAAATAAAGAAAAGGACAATATCTAGTCGTAAATGCTAAGGAATTCGGAAAATGAAGCACCTTATTGAAGTAATCTGACACCCGCTTCAGCTTTTCACCTAAATACGTGGACCCTTTCAGTTTCCCGAAATAAGACATTCATAATAACGGGAAGAAGTTGTGTTTGCACCGCCTATACAACACTGATTCACTAATCCCTTCGTGAGGCATCCTTAAGGTGTGTTTGAGAACGACTCGAACAGTTCTCATGTTTTAGTGGAAAAGAGTTTCACATGGATGAGAACAATTCTGAATGGCAAATAAGCTATTCAAAGTCTGGAGCACATGGCATCAACCCGATGGACAGATTCACTGAGAGCGCAAACACACTTTTATTTACATTTGTGCTTCATAGTGCTGAATTGCACAAGAGCGACTTACTTGACTTAAAATCTAGCATAAGTTTTTGAATTTTACTAAACCAAAACACAAAATCCTTGTCTACTAAAGCAAATAGACCAAAAAAGTTAATGACAAACCTCACAACAAATGCACAAAACTTGCAGCAATAAATAAGTCGGTGTATCAATTCATACACTATGAATTTCAATGTTGAAAATGGGTCGCACTAAAACGATGTAAAAATGGACAGGCAAGGATTGAGAAAAAAAAATAAATATACAATCGTAGGAGCTCACCCTTCTGTCTTCAAATGATACCGGAAGAAATCATTACCAACCAGCTTGATGGCCTTTTCGGGAGTGATGAGAAGTAGATTAACTCCAGATCCTGTTATAAAACCAAAAATAATGCTGGTTCATGTGTTGAAGAAAGAAAAGTTATGCAGGAGTTAAAAATGTACCTCTGTACATTCCGAAAAATCCATCGGCCCGATAGGTTTTGCGTGCGCAATCGAGGCTAGACATAGTTGGTAGAGAAAATAGTTGCTAATTTTTGACAAATTCCTGAGACATGACGGTCAGCATGTTAAGTAGCAAACATTAAAAAGATTCCAAAATTGCAAAGCTGCTAAACAAAGGAATGCTTCCACTGTAATTTAGGACAAAGATACCAGGGAAGATTGGGACTTAATTTTACAACATAAAAACCACTATAAAATGAGGAGTTGAACAAGTTAACTAGCAAACTCACAAATTCCTATACATCATTGCACCTTTTTGTTGATTTTGGAGTCGTGTTTTCACCAAATCGATAGGAAATACGCATGAAACACCGACAATTCCAGCGATACCACCGTTTATCACTTTGGGCACAAGTCTAAATGCATAGATAAATTGCGGCGTCATACGAAAAACTGGCATCTCGGTCCCATGGCTTCTTATCAGACATATTTTAAGGGAGGTTCAGGGAAATTAAAACCACAAATTGGACGAAAGAGGAGCAAATCGAAAACCAATCATGCGCCAAAATAAGCAATTGGTGAAAGTAAATAGGCGCTCCCCGTGTCAAAAACTTAAACAAAAATGGCACGCAAAAATTTATAATAGATGATGGAACATTTATTTAGTTAAACTTAAGTTTTGTATTTTTATGTTAGGACAAATGAAGTCGTTTTTGAGTCAACTCGTATTTTACCTGTAACATGATGCGGCTGTAATCATAGAGGAATCTTCCCTTCAGTCCACTTCCCTTCTTCCCGCCCTGCTATTGGAAGGCAGTGACACAAGACATCTTTATTTTGACTCAATTGGAAAGGCGTGGTAAGCGTACATCTTCAGCGTGAGAGTCCCTCACTCTTGGGAGCAACCGTGCTCCTCCGCGACCGGATTGAAAATGTCCTCCCTCCTCTGACCTACAAAGCACATTTAAATCACATAATTATAACAGTAATACTCTGTTCCGACTGCTAACTTCTTTTGCTTTGGTGGCCAAATCGTCCTAGCTGGGCTGGCTGGCCTTCGGTCCATCACAGCAGCCCCAATAGTTCTGTTTACTGAATATATGTATATTTTGCCTAGTATTGTGTCTTCTTTTGTCTTAAGTTGGTCTTTGTAGGCTACAGTTGTAGCGTCCCTAGGCTCCCTTTAAGGTAGAAGAAGGCATAGTACTGGGGCAGAATATATATATTCTGGAAAGAGAGGGCGTGGGGGCTGTTGGCACGGCCCCAAAGGCAGTCCAACCGGCTCGTATAAGATGGCCACCCAAGCGGCCGAAACCGGCAGTTCGAACTCACTAAGTATTACACAGCCCCTCTCTTCTTTCGAGCGTCGTCCCCGATGCTCCCCTTGGTCAGCCTTCCTTGTCAACCATCACAACGTAATCAGTGCTGCGAGGAGCACCCACGAGCTAACCGTGCAAACCATCGAGATTCGAGCGCATGTCTTCTTGTAGTACCATCAATTCTGCGTAGCACTCGGTGCAGCAAATGCGCATTTCTTAGTCCTCCTCTCCCACGATAATGCGGCCCAATGAAAGATGGGGATACGAATCCAAGTTTTCGAATGGGTGAGAGACACACACAACACATGCTGTGATTCCAGGCTTCTCTGATGCCGTGGAAGAAGCGCAAGGGTATCGTAGAACCCTGAGCGAATGGGACAATCGGGCCTCGTAGGAATGGGATGCACGTGATCCAAGTGTACAAAGCATGAAACGATGCTATCGAATGGGTTCCTGCACGTGCTACATCTGGGAACAGGAGGGAGAGAGCTTACAGAGGATGCTTGAACACAACGTCACTGATCCTTCTCGGCAGTTGCACTGGACTTGGAATTCACGGCTAGTGTCGCTTCAGTTGTTGATGGCTTCCTTGCAGAACACGAGGGCGAGGGAGGTGCCGAAGCTGGACGTCGATCTCAGCCCTTCTGTTACGAGATACCTGAGGTTCTCCCATCCATAGCACATGCACTTCTTTCACACCGCCAAAGTTTGCCAGAAGCGGCATGGAGCAGGATGGATTCCATCAAAGTCAGGTCAGCTTCCCGCTGCCACCAGTGTAGCGTACCGAGGCCCCCTTTAAGGTAAAAGAAGGCATAGTACTGGGGCAGAATATATATATTCTGGAAAGAGAGGGCGTGGGGGCTGTTGGCACGGCCCCAAAGGCAGTCCAACCGGCTCGTATAAGATGGCCACCCAAGCGGCCGAAACCGGCAGTTCGAACTCACTAAGTATTACACAGCCCCTCTCTTCTTTCGAGCGTCGTCCCCGATGCTCCCCTTGGTCAGCCTTCCTTGTCAACCATCACAACGTAATCAGTGCTGCGAGGAGCACCCACGAGCTAACCGTGCAAACCATCGAGATTCGAGCGCATGTCTTCTTGTAGTACCATCAATTCTGCGTAGCACTCGGTGCAGCAAATGCGCATTTCTTAGTCCTCCTCTCCCACGATGATGCGGCCCAGCGAAAGATGGGGATACGAATCCAAGTTTTTGGACGAATGAAGGCACACACAACACATATTGTGATTCCAGGCTTCTCTGATGCCGTGGAAGAAGCGCAAGGGTATCGTAGAACCCTGAGCGAATGGGACAATCGGGCCTCATAGGAACGGGATGCACGTGATCCAAGTGTACAAAGCATGAAACGATGCTATCGAATGGGTTCCTGCACGTGCTACATCTGGGAACAGGAGGGAGAGAGCTTACAGAGGATGCTTGAACACAACGTCACTGATCCTTCTCGGCAGTTGCACTGGACTTGGAATTCACGGCTAGTGTCGCTTCAGTTGTTGATGGCTTCCTTGCAGAACACGAGGGCGAGGGAGGTGCCGAAGCTGGACGTCGATCTCAGCCCTTCTGTTACGAGATACCTGAGGTTCTCCCATCCATAGCACATGCACTTCTTTCACACCGCCAAAGTTTGCCAGAAGCGGCATGGAGCAGGATGGATTCCATCAAAGTCAGGTCAGCTTCCCGCTGCCACCAGTGTAGCGTACCGAGGCCCCCTTTAAGGTAAAAGAAGGCATAGTACTGGGGCAGAATATATATATTCTGGAAACAGAGGGCTTGGGGGCTGTTGGCACGGCCCCAAAGGCAGTCCAACCGGCTCGTATAAGATGGCCACCCAAGCGACCGAAACCGGCAGTTCGAACTCACAAAGTATTACAACAGTGATCTCCATAAACATTATTAGCTACAGCTCCCATTAGGATTTTTAGGAGTCATTGATGATCAAATAAGCATCAAAACTTGAATTAGCTAGAAGTACCTCGGCACTACCTGAGGATTTTGCCGCAGTGTATACCAACAAACTGCGAGCATTAAACTTGGCCTCCTGGTCAAGCTGAACACCTGATAACCTCACAACAGGGTTTCCTGTGTGTACATTTGATTGATTGAGTGTTTTATGAAAAATTTTGTCCCCTGTGTATAAGGCTTAAGATGTTTCATAATTGCTGTTCCTGGGCCTAACATCCAAGAAGACGACCACTTCTTTAACTATTCGACTGGAACAAGGGAATCACCTCGCCTTAACCGGCACTAACTGGGTACAGGGCATTGACCAGAATCGGAGAAGCATTGTTGCCTGCTATCTTCAATCATTAATCTACTAGACATTAGCCTTTTGATACAACACCAACATTCTCGTCATCTTATGACTTCTCGATCTTCAAACACGATTAGCTCGACCCTAAGCTCCTATAATTGACTACCAAGATCTTTAAAACCCTGAGGGGTTTTTTGTTCAACTGGATATTCCATTTCGTACTACCCCCATCATGTTATCCCGCCCTTTTGCAAAGCATGAGTGATCTCGGCCTTGCTGACGCACCCATCTGTTGGAACGCCGCCCTCCACCTTCTAGTTAATATCCTGTGAGGATTTGGCGACCGCCTTCCCTCAACTATGGCAGCCATCACGTCGAGCCGAAGGATTGACCGACTCGCCGGACAGAAGTTGCCGAAAACGCCAGAACCCCGACCGTTTAATACACCCCTAGCGCCTCCGCAAAGGATGCAAAACTAAACAGAGCATTAGGAGCCCGACTTTTACATATTTAGCCTGATCGAACGTGAGCAATAACGATGAAGATCTCAAAACGTAAAACTAAGCCAAATTTATCACAAGAGAGCTTGCTTTAAGCACCCCCCTCCGACCCTACTGAACCAACCCACAGCTTTCACCAATTCGACCAACCTTCCCAACCATTATAAACAAGATATGATCTGCAAATTTTTTTGCTAGAATTGCACAATTTATCAATAGATATGTCAATGGCTTGCATAATATTTATGCTCTTTTAATCAAGCGTCTAAACTAGAACTTTATGATCAAATGCAAAATAAATGAATGAAATTTTTTTTGCATACTTTGACTGCATGGAACTATGCTGCATTTTGTACGTTTTATCAATCCAAATATTGTTATTAATATTTGAGTAAGCGGCAAAATCCAAACACTGTTTTTTCTTCTAAACTCTACTGCTTCAGGCTCAAATGTTGCAATTCTGCAGCCCAAGCTACCTCCTTTTACCCACAATTTTGTCTAACTTGAAAACTTTACACGTGACCCAGACCAGGTTTAAAAAAAACATTGCATGAATATAGTCATTTATGATAGTATGCCTCTTCAACAAAGCAAAAAAGAGCAGAACAACACCTTGAATACGAGTATATGACCTTTCCTTAAAAAAAATCAGTCATTATAGTTCAGTTAAAGCCACTGTCGTCTATGCTTCATCTCATCACTGACTTCATACTCGCAAGCAATACCATAATGACTGGGCGGACAGATGCATCGGCAAACATCGACAGTATTTCGTGGAAGAAGCATGATGCCATTATTGAGACAGGGTCTCATACAATGCACCACCTCGTAGATAAGGCGTCTCAAACCCTCCGTGGCACTTTGAGCCGTCAGTGGCAACAGCATAACCCGTTTCCGCACTCCCGAACCCTCCTCCACACGCTCCAACCCAAGATCCATGTCCATTAGGGCCTCCTGTGCCGTTGAAGGGCCATGAAATCCCCATGACTGATTGGTTAGGAGTGCACTGATGACAAGGAGTTGGAGTAACATGTTATTGCAACTATCTGTGCCATTGTGTTGAGACGCTGTTATACTCCTACCACGGACCAATAGCGTACAGGCAAGGGGGAGGGAAAGGGTTGTTAGTGGTCAGAGTTTAAAGCAAGATTGATGATTTACTGGGGTCTGACAGATGTCACTTTGATTGGCGTCTCATTGTCCCAGTCATATCTACCCAATCGATTTCGGCCAAGCGTGTCCAAAAGCGTTTATTTTTCTTCTTAAAGTCGAGAATTTAATCAAATGCGCTATTGCACTACACTTGTGTAGAGAATTAAGGGCACTCCAACGCGTGTCACATATATGTGACGACAACTTCCATCCATTTATGATCACCCCTATAAATTAAACGGTAACATTTGCAGTAGATTCCTTAAACTAAAAGTAAAAAGCATCCGTTTGATCCCTTTTTCAGGCTAGCGCAGTTCTGTATCAGAAATAACCCCATTTAGGGAAAAGAGGCTCCCCCTGAGGGCCCCAATCTTAAGAAAAGTCCTACAAATTCTACCCACCTAATTGCTACAATTGACCATTTTTTCTCACCTTTGTGATGTTTAAGAGTAGTAGACCAAAATTCAAAACTATGTGGCTTAAAAATTCTTCTTGCAAGCAGTGTGTAGAGGACGCAACTCCCGAATGGGAAAGTGGGGAGATGGCAACAAGACAGAGGCAAAGAAAAGACCCGACACCTCGTGAAGACGGTAACGAAATTTCAAAAAAAGGAAGTATAAACACTTTTTTTTCTTCCACTCTGAACGCCGGATATGACAGATGGTCGGCTTAGTCATTCAGGTGACCAAAGAGAAAGTGTCATAAAAGCTGAAGAGCATCCTCCGTCTTCTCCTTCTCCTACTTCCCTTGCGAGGCCTTTTTGCCGGCATTTTGCCTTTGTCAGGAGGAATTAATTTTAAGATAGTTTCTGTCGAAATATTAGTTTATTCATGCTGTCGGATTTCGCCTCCTAGGAAGCCTTAAAATCTTGCCAACTGGAGGTCCCTCCGAGGCGAGATGGAGAGCACTATTGAGCAGCCCGAATAGATGGGCGCGTCAGCCTTGATGACGATGCTTGGACAGGCAAAATTTCATCTTCCAAGGGGAATTTGAACGGGTAGCCCGTGTTCAGTAGCCGCACTACCGAAGCGGTCACTTCATGTCCAAGGTGAAGCCAACAGTAGCGTCGATATCGACGCATTCAGGCTTGAGAGGATGGAATTACAAAGAGGAAACCTCATGCCACAGCCAAGTCCTGAGTGCTAAAAAAAATCAGTTGAACAAAAAATTTATTTCTGGCTTCACCACCAGGAAAGGCGTTCCCGCAACCCACTTGCCGCATTAATTATAATTAGGCAAGGAGCTGTTTTAAACAGACACCATTTCTCAAGTCTGAGCTAACAATAGATGGAAAAGCACATCGTGCTTGTCAATTAGTCTTCGACTAATGGATGGAAGGAACTAAAACGATTAGATTGATGGACAAAACTGGGAAAGATGAATCCAGGATGGGCAGACACAGGATAGATGGATATGGGATAGAAGAATGAACGAATGACACAGGATGGATGCGGGGTGAAGGAATGGATGGGTAGAGACATGGAAACAGGATGGATGGATACAGATTCTTCAGGTCGATGGGTGTTAGAAGGATGGGGGCATGGATACAAGATGAATGAAAGGATAAATGGGTGCTTACGGGATCGATGAATAAACAGCCTGAGGGATGGAGGGATGTAGGACGGAGAATATGTAACCAAGTAGGCGGATAGAAAACAAAACTACTTTCTGACCCTTTTTAATAAGATATTCAAAATTTCTTACATTACATAAATGATTCAATCAAAGTCACAGCACTGGATGATGATCCAGAAAATGAAGGTCCTCATTCCGTTATGTACATGTATTCCTGGCCTCGTAGCGCACTTTCACACATCCTCGTCCTCGGGAGGAATGATGCCCTCTACACCCTCCCATTCATTCCACGCCTCCAATGATTCCTCCTCCACTGGATTTTTCACGTAGAGATAACGAGATCTCGGCTTCCTTGGAATTTCCGCAGTAACCACGGTTAGCGAATCCGTTCTGGAAGGATCGCCATGGACTGGATTAGGGCTCAGATGACCCCGCTGGGAATAGAGTGATGTGGGCTGGAGGATGAACGAGGGATTATCTATGGGTGGTGGAGGAAGAGGCTGTGCATTTTGAACTGGTGGATAGGTAAACGGGGCTGGAGAGTAGACCAACTCTACGGGACCTCTCAATTCATCTGGACAACACAGTCCACACAGTGAAGTTCCACGTGGCGAAGCAGAGAAATAGAAGAAGTAGACTTGAAGGAAGATGGCGCCAATCCATTGGACTGTCACCACAACTAGCAGCGCCGGAAGGTAGTACCATGAGGCAGTGAAGGGGTAAGCCGCGTACCAGGCACCAATCATTGCCGAGTTCTCCAGATAGTAGGCAAAGTAGTAAATTACCACTCGTAGACGGGTTTTGCCTGCACTGCCATTGAAAAAGTCGAAGGTGCTGACGTAAGTGTAGAGCAGATCTGTGCCCAAGTGGCGCAGAATCCCTTTTGTCTATTTTGGACAGAAAAAGAAAGTATTATTCTAGCAATGTTTGCAGAAGAGAGGGATGGAGGGGAGAGAGGCGGGAGGCATTGTCTATCACCTTTTGTATAGAGCTACGATCATAGGCGTAGCCAAAACGAGTGATTACATCTCTTTTGAAAAAAAAATGCTTAAACAGTAGACCCGCTTTTAGTGGGTTCAAACAAAAGAAGATTCGTGGACACTATGAATGAAGAATGATGGCCCAATCAGACGTAAAAGAAGGGATCACTGGAAAAATGGGCATGTTCGCGGCTAAGGGGATGAATGAATCTATGTCGGACCTCTCACTAACCTTGAGCCGTTGATCCAACGGTCGCCTATAGTTAGGATTCGTCTTATAGGCAGATGACAGTACCCCTCTACTTCCTCGATAAACCAGTAGGCAAAGAAGGTAGACCACTTGATGCACAGCCACAACCACTGCCAGTAGCCAATCAAAAAGTCCAGCAAAGAGCGTGAAGGTGATCAACCGTATACTGATATGGAAGACGCGAGCAAAGAAGAGTAGAATCCTTCCACTGGCTGAGACCAGGTGTAGGTGCCGATGGGCCGGTGGACGGAGAAGCTCAGAACTGGGGAGGTAGTGTGCATCCGGTTGAAATTGACACGCCGCTGAGGTCAGCCAGAGGGTGGAAAAAATGAAGGCAATCAGAATAGCGCCCGCTGAAATGGAAGACGACGAGGTGGTAATGGTCCGTACCTATCTCTTATTCTGGTCATTCAGTCATTCCATACACATTTGGACCTCATAGAACACGATTAGCAATTAAATAAGAAAACATGTCGGCATTAGGATGCAAACCTGATGATAGATTCTTAAAAAACTGGGTTCGCAACAAATTTTAGATGAGACAAAAGCATTTGAAAGTTACCAGCTACTTATATTGTAATAAGTAGAAAGCCAATAACTTACAGGTTGATTTGGGCATCATTCGGTTGAGCATGAGTCGACGAAAGTACAGCACCCCCTGAGCTATGACGAAGGGCCCCGCACCAAGACTGGCATTTGCCAACGCCACAATACAAGCATCAAAGTCAAATTGGACAAAGAGTCGACGCAGTCGGCGTAGCTTCTCAAGCTCATGAGCGGCTTCTCCGGAGTCACCGTTAGGTTCTGAAGTCGGTTATTAGAAACAGCCATGACTGTCACGTTGATGTGAACTGTTCTTTCAAGCTAGTATATAGACGACGACCTTTCTACTACTATTGGTCTCACCCATTTTCCAAGCCTTTTACTGCCTACAGAGGCTTCCCAGGAGCCTCTGAGGCAACTCTCATAAAACTCGAAAAACATCGGGTTCAAAAAATCTGATAAACACCGATTTTCGAACCGCCTTACCCTGGGGATTCCTGAGATCCGTGTCACGATAGTTAAAGTGGACGTCCTTCGGAGGCGGTTTGTCCTCCTTGGCGTGACGCCTTTCCAATCGACTTAGACGCGCATAGATGCCAAGTAGCTCCACGTATCTAGGGTGTTCGGAAAACAAACTTTAGCAGATCCATCTCTTGCCGATAGGGAGAGATTTTCAAAGTAGCTCCTCTATAGTTTGCTTTCAAGTAGTCTCTGACCCACTGTAACTATGCGCAAGGCAGACCAACTGCATAAAGAGTCTGTTCTTGAAATTCTACAGTTGCTATAGCAACCACTCAACTACGTGTCCGCCCCATAGCGACGAACAAATGGATAATTTCAGTCGACCTTCCTTTTGCTGGTGTAATGAATTTCCGCGGCGATGAGAGGTTCAAGTAGGAAAATTGGAGCCGAAATTCCTTCTTGTGTTCGCTTAATTTGAGATTGGATTGCAAAAGCTCTTCATTTTAACTCCCCCCCCCAAAAAAAAAAACTACCAAAATCGGGGAGTGGTTCCGCAGAGAGTTGGTATTTTTGCTATTTGGCCTGACCTTCACATAATGCTAATAACTGCCCAGACCTTGGTATCTGCCCCATGCTACTTATTAAAATTCCAGCGACCCCCTGGAAGACCACAGGCTTACTAGTTACTTTACTTACTTTTTTCATTTCTTAACAAACAACAATTCAAACCTACTAGCTTTGCTTTGCTGCACCGTCGAACAGCGATAGTTGTTTGCTTGGTCATTTGACTGCGCTGAGTCTTCAGTCATCGCGAGGTTTACTTCCCATTGAGGCCGTCCAGAGCTCCCTAGCGAATTCAGGAGCTGGACTCGTGATAACAGTAGGCCAAAGCGGTTAAGTAGGAATTGTGCATCGCAGAAGGTGGCATGTGCTGTGGACATTTTATCCCACTAGGTGTCACTTCCGAGGGACTATCAAAGTCACGCGCGTCTGAAAGACTTAGTTCTGCAGTTCTGGTTTTGAACAGAGAGCCTTCGATGTATCATCAATTTTAGGATTAAATGACCCCAAGTTTGCCATAGGAGCTCTAAATGGGATTATCCTCCAGCTCAAGACACGACCCAGATGCCAGGGTTGAGGACCATGTTTAAAGACGGAAAGGAAGGCTATACTGCTGTGATGCGGTAATTGTTTAGCTGTGTATGCAACTAGGCGGGGTTATTAATCCTCGCAGTGTGCATACCCTTTTTGATGGGCTGACATTCAGACCACGCCCATAGCCTTCCCAATCCCTTTTTCTGCCAAGATGAGGGCTTCTACTCCGTTTTGAGGCGTCAAGTGAGGGTTAAGTAGCTCTGGCTCGTTCACAAACACTTGGAGAACAGCCAGTTTTTCTGTATCGGGCACATTCTGCAGCTTCAAACTCTCATAATCGCAATGTCGGCCCCTTGTTCAAACAGAAGATTGTTGAAAAAGCACCATAACGAAGATTCCTCTTCCGTCTTCGGTAACTATCCGATCTTTTCAAGCCAAGCGGTACCTAGACGCTTTCCCCGGCACCCCCTTTTCACAACCACACAGGAAGGAGAGTGATAGGAAAGCCAAGGTAAAAATTAACACTCAGTGAGTAAATTTCACATTTAGGGAATTCTCCTAAGCTGTTTTTGTTTTCCTCAACCCACACGGTCTCGGTTTATACGATCCAAAGTCAGATGCGTCAACCTCACCGTGTTAAACCAATTCTGACTGCAGTCAATCTTTTTTGCTCTTTGCCATCTCATCATACCTTTTAACGGCATTTGAGGAGAGCCAAAGATCTCAATTTTTGTGAAAGGATGGCATGAAAACGATTTAGCGAAGTGGCTAACCTTGCGATTGGAGCCATACCGATAAGGGAGAAGGCGGTTCGTGTGCATATCCACGCCTCATGGTTCGCCTCATCCACCTTAGATCGCTTTTGTGTCTCGGCGCTCCTCCAACGGCGGTAGAAGAGAACCGAGGTCAACACTCCAGGAGCTATTCAAAGTGAAAAGGCACTTTCAGGGTGTTGTTTACTTTTTTACATGATAAAATGGCCGTCTACACACGACACCACTGCTGCTTGATCGACAGATGCGGCTCCTACTCTTGCCCTGAATGGCTAAAATATTCCTTGAAAAAATGAATTAGAAAAAGGCCCCATTCTTTTTTAAAAAATATAAGGGTGTTTGTAACATTGAAATGAGGAGCTATGGAGAAATTATGCCTTTCCCAAATTCCCAACCGCTAGGTTGGACTCATCTGGAAAAGTTAAGGAAGTTAAGGAGACCAGGGCCACATCCGGAATGACAGCGCTGAGAAGCTTTCGCGCATGTTTTAATGACTGCTTTCTATTCCGAAAAATGATAGATTTGATTGAAATGAGAGAGAATGGAGGGAGAGCAAGGGTAGGTAGGTGGATTGGTTAATAAGTAGAGATGGGAAGAGGAGGGGATAGGAACGCCGCATCATTACTGTGATACATCTTTTCTAAACATTTAGCTCACATTGGCGTCCGCATTGGAATGTCAAATGATCAAAGATAAAGTAGAAGGGAACATATGGAGATAAATTGGTGAGGATTTGATTTTGTTGTCAGTTTTTTGAGGCAAAGCACGTTACAATTGTAAAGTATTCTGGTCAATTTAATTGAGAAAAAACATTAAAAAGCATTTTCACCAATGGAGGATCGCAAGAATTAACACTAACTGACGGAAGCTAAAATTCAGCAAAACTAGTGCACACATCGCACATACTACTCACCTCAGGGAATTAAGTAGCAAGAAGTAACTGGGCTCATTTCAAGATAAAGGGGAGGATGCAACACAGGCTTATTTGAAACCACCTTTGAGGCAGCAAACTACCAGACTGCACCAACTTTGAGACTAAGGCGTGCAACTAATCCCTATAGTGGGGACAAGCATTTATCCCCTTCAATCCCCACCCACCGCCCTGTTTAAAACTCGGCCAATGTAAGATAAAAACAACTTCCTCTACTTAGTCGCCTTAATCACAGGGGTGGGAAATCGAATGTGGAAGGGAAAAAAACACCTAAAATATTACCCAGATACCAGCGTCTGCGAACCTTTCTCCCTTTCCAATACGCTGGATTCAGCCCCTACTTCTACCCCAATCGACATCCAAGCAGGCGCCAAAATCAAGCTTCTTTCCTCCCTTTTAAGTTTGTGCAAATGAGAAGAGGGCGAAATCCTTCAAAACCACACAAACACACTCCCTTGTAGGCCACTTTAACTGGTGTTTAAGAGACAGAGGATACAACTTAATTATTCATGCAGTAAGCAATTTAAATTAGCCCAAAGTGATGGGCTAGATCAAACACAAATCCATACTGACTGTAGAAGGTGTACAAACGTAAACCCTTACCACTTGAGGTAAATAATGCGACCCTAATCACCTCGGACACTAATGGCCGAGTATCCAACGCCTAGAGAAGCTAACGTGATGAAACAGAAGAATGCTGATCAGGGAAATGCAAAGGAGGAGGTTAGGACAGCACCTCCTTTCTTTCTTCTCTCACTGGCTAGTTATATGGCGGTAAGAGGCGTGAGAAGCTGTCGGACCTTGTAACTTATTACCACTTGTTAATGCATGGAATGAAGGATCCACTTAAATGACTATCATCACCACCCCCTTCAAGTTGATGTAAATGTAAACCAATTTACTTGTCACTGCTAGAAGCCCTACTCACAGCACCTCCACCTCGGTGTCCAAAAATTGCATTACTGTTGTGCTCCCCAGCAAGACAATGTACTTGACGAGGAGATTAATGAAAACCAGTCTGGGTCGATTAAATGCTTTTGGAGTTAGAGAGAGGGAGGAGAAAGTATGAAGAAGGTATTGTCCACACATATGTGTAGAAAAGAATCATGTTGAGCATGCCTACGGGGTGGCCGGACAACAAAAAAACTTCAGTCTGGATGCCTATGGTGGCTAACAGGGAGGATGTGCATCGGAATTACGTCTAGTGTTAACCCGAACTCCCCACCTCAATCTGCTGTTTAACTAGATGGTGGTGCGACTAACTGACAAACATGCTCATAGATGGATCGGTGCGTTGAGTGAGAAGTTCTGACCTGACGGGCCATCAGTTATATGGACAACAGACTTGAGTTGAACTGAACTGTGCATTGACATCTGCAAACAAAACTGCATCGACACCACTGGTGACGGGAATGCAAACGTAATAAAACTCTTCCCCACCTCTGTTACCTGTTTTACATGGTAAAGGCAAACCATTGCCACGTGCTGTGGCAAGAAAGAATCGCACACTACATCGACAAGAGAGGCCTATTCAGCAGAACAGCTATTCCAACCACTTGATCACTTTATTAGCCTTACAGCTGCGGAAAGAAGGCGTCTGTTGACAATTGTCTATCTGCAGTGAATCATCACAAAAGGGCTGCCAAAGCTCCTTTCAGTTTGACGGGGCTGGGCGACACCTCCACCGCGCGGTTGAGAGGGAACCGGGTGAGCGGCTAGGAGGCGATGCAAAACACTGGCTCCACAAAACTGTTTTACATTTTGCCTCATCGACTTCATTTTAGACGCGTTTTTCTAGACTTGTGAGTGACATATGAAAGGCGCCTGTTAAAGAGTATCGCCTACGCATGACAGTTAAGAGGCTAGAACTATGAGAGCAATGAAATCTACAAAAACGCATCACCGATAAAAGGATTAAATGTCTTTCCTCCACCTAGGTGGCTTTAAAAGCACCGGAAAGGGCGACCGATGGAAGCAGTGAGGTTAACGCTCAGAATAGGGAAGGAACTGGATAATTCTACCCTTAACTGTGTGGGCTCTGTAGCCCACGTAATGTGAGCATTCTTTTCGACTCAATGGCCTTCTGGTTTACGAAGTCAAAGAAGACTCGGTACTTTTGCTGACCTGCGATGAGAAGTGACTTCCGTGCTCTTCTATTCCCCAGTTCATAAAGCACGCAAAGTTATCAATAGGCTGCATGGACTCCGAGTCACAGTGATGGCCTTAGTTTCTCGTTATGGCTGTAGTACATCACCAGGAAAAACGCACAGAGCGCTGTACTTATCACACGGTGTTTCAACCACCATCCATTTCACACATCCAAAGCAAGCAATGCCTCACATTCAGAAGGCTGTGCATGCTTAATCAGTACATAATCAAAGATGGAGAAAAACCCCTCAATAAAGCAGCTTGAACTAGGAAATGGAATAAAAGAAAGCTTTTTTTACTTCTCGTAAGGTAACCTAGGACTTGTTTATCCAAAAAAGTACTAAGGAGAGGATTTGCGTTTTAAGCAGCTACAAGCACATAGTAGTAAGGGGAAATTGTGATGCCTATGTCCTTCAAGAGTACCTCGTAGGCGGGAGGAGAGAAAATAATTTGAATCTGGTCCTGGACAAGCGGGACAATTCTCCGGACGCAGAGAGACCCATCTCCCGATTTCTATTAATACGCTTCGTACCAACTGTTTTATCTAATGCAATAAAGACACCAAAAAGACACAAACATCTCCCATCAGAGGTGGTCAAAGGGAGGAGGAGGGAGGAAAGGAAGAAACCCCTGCAGGGATGTTTGAGGAATAAAAGTGAGATAAGTCCGGATGTGGTTTGGGCAAGGTTCGGTGCATAAAAGTAAGGCCTGTGAATAGCCCGTGCCTCAATGACAGGAGATTATCAACTGTAACTCTATCATCTTTACTGAAAGTCGCAATGAGGAGAATGAAACGCTTTGATCATGTGTACAGGCTTTGGTTCTAATAAAAAACCCCAGCTATTACTTTGTTTGCATCTTCTCATATGACTTCCAAAAGGCATAACCAGTGCGGCCTTGAAACCAAGAAAACAAGACGCCACTCCCTTTTTGTGTAAAAGTAAAAACATTCTTTAAAAAGAGCTTTTCTCCTCCCTTTTGGCATACTTTGTGCTTTCCAAATATGAGGGACTTGAAAAAAACTTTGCTAGCAGTTGTTAAGGGCTCATTTTGACCGCCTTTTTAAAGATGACGGAAAGAACGGTTGTGCATGAATGCTTGATGACGATTCCACGGAATACTTCATTCCACTGTTATACCTTTAAAAGTAAAAAATCTACTTTTGCCAAGTTCCGTGGATCTTTTGCGATCTAAACGCCTTTAGTGGGTGGAATCTCGCTCCCATCTAAGTGCTCCACCTACAAAATGCGCACAAGAAGGTGTGTGCATGTGTGCAACTATAGATGCACAGAAGTACGTGTAAAAATTCGGTGTGTTGCAAGAGAACGGGTATGATTCACAAATGTATGGTGCTGTTGCGAGCAGAAACTGGTCTTTGTTCTAGTCACGCTTTTCCCGTCGATATAACTTATTTTAACAATTTAAAAAGGGCGTAAAAATAAACGGAGTTTCTTGACAACGGAGGAGTAAGGCTCAAATCCGTGGATATCGGCTTGCACCTTTCAAAGAGGTCTAGCACAACCCATGTGATGATGGTGGTTGTGGTGATAAACCCATCCTGCATCACAAACGATCCAGGTTATCGCGGGAAGAGCCAGCCCGCACCACAACAATCATTATTGTTAAGTTTCAATCAGCACGTAGAACATATAGTACTCCTAAATTCTACTGTGAAAGCCAAAACAGTGGAGAGAGATTTATTGTAAAAAAAACTGGGAAGCTGCAATCATTGCATACTCACAAGATAGTTTAACCAGTCACCAAAGTGTCTTGAGCTGGAGGTCCCAAACACTAAGCCTGGGAATGTGATAAAAAAACATGTTAAAAAACAAGCCAGTTTTCACCTCTTATAATTTGTTTTTTTTGATGTTAGAAAACAAACAGACCCGAGTCGACACCAACACAACTTGTACTGATCTGCTATGAATCATGTGGAAATCGAAGATGTCAATCAAGGTGCCAGGAAGAGGTATGGGCGTAATCGCAGCATATGACTGAGTCGAAGTTCTTTGCTTTCATTTAGCAACTTTGGCAAATAAAATTTAATTGCGTTAGTATTTCGTTGCAACAAACTCAACCTCTTGACGGTCAATTTATCTGAATTGAAGAAATCATATTAAATTATGCTAGCATATTTTTATAACCGATTCATACATTTCAAATGCACCTTATCTTAGCAACAATGACATGAATGTTTAATGCCTACATGAGGCATAAAATTTAGTTATTTTGATATTCTCCACCAAAAGACATAAACACGTTCCAACAAGGCGCAAGCAAGCTGTGAGTTCCGCACTTGCCCTAGAACCATGCAGCTCAACCCCGTCCTAGTCACCCCGTTTCACTTCAGCACACAGATTGGAGCCTTTTCTCGAGCCATGGCCTCGGTTAGACATGTTTGAGTGGCGCCAAGTTGTACAAAACAGAAAAATATTGGCTGTATTTGCTACCCTGTCTCTGAAAAGGAAAAATTTGTGCCTATGGTACACAAAACACACACACACTTAAGCACACAATGCAAGCAGAGTTTTTTGAGAATGAGATGGGGCTTGATCCATAAGCGTGAGGTGCTAAGTACACTTCCTTACTATAAACAATGATGTAATCCTCCCCTCGTAAACATTATAGTTTTAAGCCACTTCTCGTCACATTTTAGGTGGTAAGAAGGTCATAAAAAATGGCCTCTTAACGAAAAATTGTCCATCCAAGTCGATGAGAAAGTGAACTAACCATTTCGTCGTTCAAGTGGAACACTACGAATGAATCAACTTTATCAAAATTTGACAATTAAACCGAGTAATTCTTTATGGTCAAGGTTGGGTTTTTTTCTAAATATAATACAATTTATTGTGAGTACTAACTACGAATGTGATTATTAAATGATGTCTTAATGGTGCATGCACCAAATGCTTTGCATTAAATTTGCAAGGCAAATTCATCCTCGTCGAACTAAAAACAACTACTTAGTGGTCGCACAAATGTCTTTATCAACAAGCAAATAAACAGATAACTAAATCAATGGAAAACGCACCGAGAATGTTGCCAAAAGCCAGTATTCCAAGGGATACTCCCACTTCCAACTTCGTGTCCTCAGAAAAATCCATCGCATGACAGCCAATGACGGCAAATGCAGAGAGTAGCTGAGCGAGACAGATGAGAATGAGGATCCATCGAGACCACAGCATTCGGCCGCGATCGGGAACGTAGTCCAGACTCACACAAATTTGCTCTGCGTCAGCAGAGGTTGATTCAGGTTGATTGCTTACTGAAAGGGGCGCTGGTTTCTTAAGAGATGCATAAAGGAAATATAGAGTCAAACCCCTTTAGCATGGGCTTAAATATTGCACGGCATCAACTGCATTACTACAGAGACATAAGTTAGTACAAGATGATCATAAAAAAACCATTCCCGAACATGCCGCTTTGCAAAACCATTCTGCTATTCTCGGCTACCACAAGATTTTTAACAAGTAAAGTCTAGGTATTGAATAAAGTAACCCGCACAGAAAGTCATAGATCCTACTAGTTTAAAAGTCTAAAAGGCTACGGGGGATAATTCCGATCCGATGCAAAAATGCAATTAAATTAATAACATATGCGGCAAAAATAAAAATCCCTTGAGTGATGAGTGTGCAAAAAGAGGATCGCTTTCGGCTGACAACGATTTACATTTAAGCTTGGTACTGCCTGAGAACTGTGGTCATCTGTTGCATATGAAAATCCTGGCGCTTCCTCCCGACGACTTTGCCAACTCAGTTCAGCAGATTGTCGAGATTGTGAAGTAGGTGGCTCAATACTTTCGTTTCTTGCGTATGCAGATTGTCGCAACTCTAGTGGAGGAACGTATCGAAGTGGATTCGGCTGTCCATTGGCTCTAGGCACGTAACGACGCCGGCTGCGACGATTTGCCTGTCGAGAGCCTCTGTGGGGTTTGGGTGGAGCTATGCGCGGATCCATCTGGAAAGTTATTTTTCAAACATGTAAAACAAAGCGAAATCCTTGGGCAAACATATTACGGAAAATTCGTTTAACAAACAGTGCTGCCTGATCCCACTTAAAAGCCTATGCATGCAAGTAGACACCTACATATTCCACAAGCATGTTGCACTACCGGCAAAATTTAAATGCTAATCAATTACAATACATAATCCTTGTACGAAATTACACTACCATAGACATTTACGAATCCGGATCACCATCATTGGCCGAATAGGTTACACTAGACGCCCCTATGCAATGTTTGACACATTCAAACAAGCGTTACTGCCCCATTTGTATGTCAATCAAAATAATGAAAACAAGAATGTCACTACCAAAAAACAGTATAAAAAAGACTTGTAAGCTTTTTGTACGTTGTACATTGACTGTCTTGATTACGGGCGGAGAGCCTTTCCTCTGATGTTCCCCGCATAAACGGATTGTTTTTCTTAAACTACATGCCCTTAAAGTCTATGCTTGAAAGAGCGTAACAACTGTATGTATGAAGATGTCAGAGGGAACTCGCATAAATACTTGCGCTAAATGCAGACAACTTTTAGTCGAAATGTGGCTTTAGAGCGGTCAATATTTTAACCAGTGCACATAACACGTTACATGCGTTATATACGCTTTTTGCGATTCAGTTGCAGTTCGTGCTTACAAACTCAAGTCTTTCAGAGCGCCGCATCTCCTTGGCCTCTGCGACAGTCGACTATGGAATCACCTCCCCACTCGTTTACAATTCATCTTTTAGCCAGCATCAACATGGGTAGCATTCCTTTAAGGGACAAGCAGAGCCCAATGGCTCACACGGGCTCTACAGGTCTGGCCCGATTTTAACGGCTACGCTCCAAATCAAGCTACTTTGATAACCTTGCCGCTAGCAAAGTGGATATCGGATTCAGTAAAAACTCCCAGACTCCGCAGACTACCTGTCCTGCTCTGATTACCAGTAGCACCATCCTGGTCAAATAAAAATACGCGACCTGACCGAAACGCTGTGACACTCATCCACTGTAAACCTTAGAAGGTACACTCAATGAGAACTCCACAAGCTCCCTGAGTGATGTGAAGTGGTCCTGAAAACTCGAACTGTTTCCCGATGATTAGTTTCACAGAGCTGGTAATTGGAATCCGACCCCAAATAGATACCCACATAACTGATTCAAGACCGATCCGTCTCTAGTTGAATTAAGCGAATGTCCAAAATCATGACACAGAAGGCGACACGCAGACCGAAAAAAAGGCTCACGAAATGATACATACTACGATCGGGACCCAGCAGAGTAAGGATTCCGAGTAGTAGCCCCAAAAAAAAACGAATCAAAGATTTTGAAACATCTAAAATCTGTATACTTACAACCGGTACAAAAGCAGAGATCCACATTCCACTAATGATTCTAGGCAACGTCATACGCAAATGCTGACTGATAAGACCTGCTAAAACGAGAAAAGAAAAACCTTAAGCAGGATGAAATATAACATATGTGCAGTAAGGACAAGAGAAATAGGAGAGCTTAAGTGATTCAGTCGCACGGAATTAGCGGAAAATGGGATCTAAAAGTTGAATCCGACGACACATACGTGACGTAGGGTTCTAACATGAGCCTGCGTACACACTCGCAAAAGAGAAAACAAGCGGATATCCTCTAGGGCAAACATTAGTGAAAGTCTTGATGAAAAGCAAGGGTAAGAGAGTAAAGCACATACCGAAAATTAAAACCGAAGCTCCTTGGGCAGATTGACGTGAGCATGGAAGCGCCGCAAAAGCGACACGGCATTATCAGCCTCCTTGTCACCTGAGGATGGCTCGGACTTGGGACCAATTGGACCGTGTTCGCGTTCCCAAAGCATTCGATGCTTCTGTTTCATGAAGGCGTCGCGAACATCACTCCAATGGTAGAGTTCCCCATCTGGTTAGAACCCGAGAGAAAGCGTCCAAGTCAGTTAACATGAAGATCTACACTGACGCGCACAGGAGAAAAATAAATTGTGCTAGAACACGGGAAAAAGTGTTTACACTTAATGAAAAAATTCGTAGCAGCCTCTTCGTGTTCTTTGATATAGGGTTTGCAAAAGCGATCCATGTCTTCATAGTCACGATCGTACCACTTTTTGCACTCATTGACACGTTGGCGAAGGATTCTCACAATGTTTGCATCAACTAGCCTAAGAAAACAGGAAATCTTATGAAGCGGAATCCAGCGCTTACCTATCACGATGAAATTGTTCATTTGCTTCAGTAATACAAATTTTATCATCAACTCTGCAACTGTCAATCTCGGGCACACGAACAAAGCGTTGGTGATAATAATAGAACTTCTTACGCGGAATCCTTTCAACGATTTGCTCTATGGTTAACGAAATATGGTAATAAAACCCTCACCCCTAAATAAGGTCACTGGCTTGTCGACAAGGTTCCCGATGAAAGGAAGTATATACCTCTCGAATCGTGAGGGCTTATATGGTTTAAACAGATCATCGCGTGTAATCTCAAATGAATGATGACCGTGATCGCCTTCATGGCTCTCCTGGTGCCCTTCGGCTACAGCCATACTAACTGAACAAGTAGAGGTGCCGCCCTTGGGAAAGAGTGATACAAACATCGGCCATGTTGGTATTCACTAGCTGTACAAATTTTCTGCCTTTCCTAATTTTTATGGATAACGTATTTAACCTTTTTTGCGTTCTGGGCATTGGCGCAGTTACGCAACCTCTTTATTACATCGACCGTTAGAACCTTCTAATGAACTTAGAGTTCTTCATGCTTAAAATCTTTATAACACAGCTTGTTTGTACATCAAAATTGTGCAAGGCTTGCATTGTCACATTATTATTTATGCTAGCTGAATCGTGCCTTGAGGCATGTACGGCTTCTCCCTGAGTGTTCAAGTCGCCTTTGCCGCATCGTATCTTCTACTTCCCCATACTAAGGACCACGATAGTCAATCCTTCTCATCAATGGACCCACTCCTTGTAAATAAATTAACCACAGCGCCTGTCATCCGCAACAGGTTGCGTCTTAACTTAGGGACATCCACAGATAGCCAAGCTTTCATCTCTACTACTCATCCAAAGAGAAGTGCGAAAAAACCATTAGACCATAAATCAAAAATTGATACCTAGCAAGATGCGATAGCCAAAGTGCCATAATAAGTCAGGCGGAATAAAGAAAGAGGCAACACATCAGTAAATTGCGCGTCATTAGAATGATGGCCAAATAGATGAGGAGTAAGACCCATCTACGAGGTTTTTAGCGGATTCAAAAAGAGATTTCTGTAGAATGAAATGCCCCATTCCGTATCATCACGACACAGCATGCCTCGCTGTTCACACAAAAGGAGTCGCTCCTTAGCTAACACGGGCGCTATCCCCGCTTGTCGCGCCAATTCGCCTGCGGTCAGACCCTTTGAACCGTCCGATGGCAGAAGATCACAGGTCGCTTTCAAAGTGGCCTCTTCCGACTCGCTTGCGAGTTGTAAAACCTAGTACAAACGGAAGCACTTCTAGTGACAAGGGACAGCGCGATTTAAAGTACTAGAAGAAGCTCAGTAGCTAGAGGACGTACTTTAAGACCCGAGGGGAATGTCTTGAGCCGCAAAGGCAATTTCAACATGGGCATCAGACGTGCAGCCTCAAGGAGGTCATTGGGAGCAATCAGCTGAACGCCTCGAGCACGATTGATTCGACAGTAAGCGGTGGTGAGGTCAATACAACCGCCACAAACACCCGCGGTACGCTGCTCCAACAAAGGTTGAAGCAGGCGGCATACCTGGGATGCCAGTTGTCGATGAAATGATGAAGAATGAGCAGAGACACCTGCGGCATCCTGTTCATCCGCCTCATTGACATCCTCCAGACCCATGCTCAGCATAGCCATTCGAAGCTCTGTTATGTCGTTTTCGGCCACATTTCCACCGCTAGCTTTCGTAGATCGAATTCGTTGCGATAGGTTTTTTGACAAGACAACCATCTCTTTCGCATTTTCCATAAGTTTAGAGAGGTCTGTGAAGGCAGTAGCTATGCTACGATCCGTGGAAACCGTTTGCGCCAACAAAGAGCGTTCAATGGCTGCCACACCGACGATTCCCGACCCCGATTTCGATGCCACTGTCCACACTTTTGCCTGAGAGTGGAGTGTCACATTTAAAACATAACTTCAAGAATAGCAAAAGTGTTTACAAACTCACTGCAAGTGTTTCATTCAAGGCAGCGTAGAGGGCATTGTGTCCACCCTGCGTGAACCCAAGGCGAATGTAGTCCAGCCCGGCTGTCATAGCAACGCGGGATTCCCCACTATCAACAATCCAACCTGCCGACCAGGGAGGTCTCGTAGGCATCGCCTTAACAGCATTCAGGAGTTGAGCCGGTGAAAGCAGTTTCAGCATGATTTTTGGTGTTGCAGCCCCCGAACCTGAGGCGTGTTGCAAAGTGATGCTGATCACTGCAGCCAGTGGAAGCGACATTGTAGCACTGCCATGCTGCCAGAGCAACCGATGAGAGGTGAGGGTAAGGCGACCCTTCTCAAAATTGGTACGACCGGGTCCATTGTAGAGCGTAACACCGGATAGACTTGTAACTGAAGATTCACCGTCGGAGAGGTCACTCTCAGACTTGGTTAGACACCACCGAAAACGATCCATCTGGAGTGTGAAACACAGAACAGTACGCAACCGAAGATTTGGACATGCGACTTCAACAGCAGCTTCAGAGAAAACGTTCTTGTGACGGTATTATGTGGTGGGGGAAGTGACTTACCATCAAAGGGATGTAACCCGAGGCCATGGATACTTATTCGTAACTGGGGCTGACTTGAAGCACAGATCAGAATATTTTGGAGGGTATTACGATAAGTGATCAAACTAAGGCACGTCGTTTTCCTATGCGTCATGGTTTCAACATCGACGCCGCAACAACACATTCACTCGTGTCAAAAACTCTTTACCAGCAAACGGGGCGAAAAAGAACGGCTCAACTCTGGGAACCCAAAAGTCCCGTACTGACATTCATTTTACATAAAATAAATGAAAAACCTAATTTCAGATGGAAAAACCATTGCAAGCGCCACTACACACACACAAAGATGACGAACGAGTGCAAAAGCCGTAGGGAATGTATTCTGGCAGAGGGGCAGGGCTGATAAGGGTAGTAGCGAAAGATGTTGTACAGAAAGAGAGATCAAGTTAATATCACAGGTGGAGAAAGGATTAACCGGTTACTAAGGTTGCCTCACGGCCTTTTTGCTGATCGGCAGAACCTGAGTAAATGAAAAAAAAGAACATATTACATAAGACCAGGGCTAAAAAGGCATCAAGGAAGCACACAATACCAAGCGTTATTACACGGACTTGCTGCATTAGGGCCCCAAATGATGGCTCCAGGAGACGCACTGACGGCATTAAAAAAGAGCTCAACACAAACAACCCAAAATCCCGGTTTTATCGACTGGACACCAAGCATAAATAACACCGAAGAATAACACTTGTGTATGATTAGGAGCTGTCACTATGGAGGAGTTCTAAGTGCGTGAATTTGACAAGCGACTCAGTACAAAGACCCCGTCTATATCTGCAAATACTTAGCTCTTCTGCAAGCTAACAATGACATACCCCCCTACACTGGTTTGCCATTGCGGCCAGAGGAGTGGCTTAAAATGTTACACTTACTCTCTGGTTTCTTGACCTTCGTGGCATTTGAGAGAGATGATGGTGGAAGAGGAACTTCATGGTCTGGTACGGCTGGAAGGTCACCAGCAATGTCGCTTGCCAGCAGTCGCTCTAATTCTGCCTCAACTTCAGCGTCGTCTCGGGACGTCAGATTGCCAGCTATCAGAGCACTCAATTCCTACAAATGTGAATGATAAGAGGTAGTAACCATTGCTAATGTTTGAGTGGCACTTGAATCGCTAACACAACAAACCAATGGCGGCAATCAAGCCTTCAACATCGACTGCTCTCATACACGCTACATTAAACAACGCGTTTGATAATGGTTTTAAAGGTAATGGGCAATTAAAATTTAAAATAAATGGGTAGATATAAGAAAATCAACCTACAGATTGGTAATCCTGAGCCTCCTGAGCATCGCTAAGAATTTTTTCAACGTCCTCCAACTTCATGAGTTCGTTCAATTTCTTCAGCGCCTCATTACCCTTCTTCAAACTCTCCACAACCTGCACCTGAACCTGCGCAAACTCCAGGTCATTTATGAGGCTTTCGACAGTAGTTAAATGCTGTTCTGACTGTTCAAGCAACTTTTCTTGGTACTTCTTCTTCTTAAGCAAAAGCAGTGCTCGTCTTAAAATACCAGAAATGGAAGCATTAAGTTATTTGCAGCCATAAATTAAGGCATAAAGGCCTTAAGACAAATTGTATAATTGCAACAGTAAATTTCGTAAAAAAAGTTCATAGGAAGGTGTTCAGTAAACAAGTTTTCTCGGAAATATACCAAGAAGTTCGACTTTAAGACTACTCCGTGCAATGCGACTAATTTGAGGTCTCGGAACAACAAACAAACAGAGAAATTGTCAAGCGAAATTGTAGATGAAGAAAATTATGACAAGAGAGAACTGTTAAGAACAGATAAGATGAGAAAATTGAATATCTTTAAAGAGCAAAGGAGAAGATTTAAATAATTACAAATGAAGTGGGAAATACACTGCCTTACTGTTTTTGCTTGCGAGAAACAAGCTCCTTAATAGTAGCAGTGTCCTTTTCAATAGAACTATTTATCCTACGAGAGTAGCGCTTCAACTCATCACGTTGTTGCTTTAGTTGTAGAACCGCTTTATCATGTTCCGTAACACGAGATTTATGACGGCTAAATAGAATACCCATACCTAAAAGAGAGGGACCGCACAATCTAGGAATTCAGTCCCAGAGCCCAAAATACACAAAGCAAAGAGGTGAAAGAGACCCCAATGACAAAAATTCTGCCAAAAAAGCCTAATTAAACCACAAGAACGAAAGATGGAAACAAACTTATTTGTATGGGAAACAAATAGTCAAAGCAATACAGAAAACGCGCGGTACCGCAAACCAGGCCTGTGATTGGGCGATGGGAAAATCTAATTCGTTCGCCCATAAGGAAGATAACTTCAAGTGCCGGTTAACGCATTGGCATGGAAGGAGGTCCTTATCGTTCAAAATTATTTAGGAAATTTGAGCATATGCTAAAAATCAATGATATAAAGAACACATAGGCCACCTTCTAAGTGCCCAAAGAAATTATTCTTGAAATCACCATGCAAATAATTGATATGTTTCTGCCATGTTGAGTGTTTTCTTTGCAGAACTTGGTGACTAAGGCGCTTTATACATTGCGAATGCAATGACGTGGCAAGAATATTGTGGCCAACTCGCATGCCCATCAGCTACATTAAAGTTAGCAGCAGAGGATAAAAACCAATAATGTTAGAGACAGTGCATAGAATGTTTGCTTGTAAGGAAAATAAATTGATTGATTTAAACTGCTGCTATTATATTATGACTTTTGCTGATTTATAACCGTTTGGAATCAATTTAAATTGCGTAGGATCGGAGGAAGAAACATGTGACCACATGATTGGCATCTACACAGCGTCGGGAAAAGCAGCACTCTAACAAACATTTTTGGCATTTTATGCCTTAAATCCCTTTAATTATTGGCCTCCATCTATCATGCGCGAAAAAAGTGACTACTGAAGGAATGTTCTTCTTAACTAAGGCATATATTTAACTGAACTATTATTGCAGTCTCTAGATGGGCCCCCTCTTTCGTGCTTTTCCTACATTCCAACCCTGCTATTAGAAGACTGAGTGTAGTACATTGGTTGTTAGAACCGCCGGTTTCGGACTATTGGTTGGCCATGGTGTACTAACCGGTTGGCCGCTCCCTGGGCCATTTTAGCAGCTCCTAATCACTCTGTTTCCAAAATATATGCAATCTACTTTAGTTGTAGCGTCCCGTGACTTCCCTTAAGGTAAAAGAAGGCATGATACCACAACAGAATATCTGTTTTGGAAACAGAGGTTTGGGGGCTGTTGGCACGGCCCGGAGGCCGGCCAACCGTCTGGCGCAATATGGCCACCCAAATGAACGAAACTATCAGTTCGAACAAACAATGAATTACTTTAGTACAACGCCTTCTTCTACCTTCAAGGCGGCCTCAGGATGCCACAATGAGAGTTTCGGGATACATTTATTAAGATATGGACAGGAAAGTATGACACTTATGTTGTAATACTTTGTTTGTTCGAACTGCCGGTTTCGGTCACTTGGGTGGCCATATTAAACTAGCCGGTTGGACGGCCTCCGGGCCGTGTTAACAGCCCCCAAGCCCTCTGTTTCCAGAATATATATTCTGCCCCAATACTTTGCCTTCTTTGACCTTAAAGGGAGTCTCGGGACGCTGCATATGTAATTGTGGATGTGAGCCTCAGATTTCCGAGAGTAACCACGAGCATTCGCAACCACGCTAAACTTTTTCTCCCCATCTCTGGCTTACATAACGCATTTTAAAGAACAAAAGCATTATTATGCTATTTATAACGTGTATGATAAGCATTCGACTGAGGCCTGCATGCAGTGTCCTGTCCCAGTTACGTCAAGGTCCAAATTTTTAGTTGGCTTTCTTTGATGTCTGAACTTAAACATTTCTAATGCACATGTAAGCAGTAAAAAACACAGGATCTCACTAATTAGATTATGTCTTTTGTTTATACTTTTTTGGTCATTTCGCACATTCAATTTGCCTTCTCAAGGTCGTATCATCATTCCTGCCTTTGCGGATTTGCGTTCAAGTACCCATGGCGAGGGGGAGACCTCGCAGAAATCCTAAAACCAAAGCAGAAACTGTTCGTGCAGGCGGTGGAGCAGATGACAACCTAAACACAGAGTGTTCAGAAATAGAGGTGATTATTGCCCTTTAACACTAGCACGCAAATCCCTTCGGTTCTGTCAACTTTTCACCACTGAATTATTTTATGGTGTACTCCCCTTAAAATTCCACCCTTTGAAGGGATATGGTGTTTGCAGATTTTTTGAGGCCACATTTGGCAGTCATTCATGCACTTGTGCACATCTGCATTTTCCACTGGTTTTGTTTTGTCGCTACCATATTAATTCAGTGCTTTAGCTTTAGTCCCTAATTTGTTACCTTTTATCACCAGTTTATCTGATCTGATCTAAATAACCTAATGGTTTAATGTAAATTAGAATCGCCCTGAAGACAACCTTGATGACTCAATGGACGTCCAAATCATAGAAGAGGAGGAGAATTCGTCCTCCGATGAAAATAACTCAGATTCATCTTCATCTGAAATTCCACGGAAGAAGAAACTTACCGAGGGGAAGATTGATGTCGATGAAGAGCTGGAAAGTGCCGACGATGAGGAGTTGACGGACTCCGACTTAGATGATGAGTATTACGTGGAGGGATTGGACGGAGATGACAGCAGCCGAAATGACGTACCATCAGACTTGCCTTTGAGCTTTAGTGGACCAGCTGAAAAGGCTGCCGAGACATGTCGTCTTCCAGCTCGTCGTATCACTGCTGACGAATCGTCTATGTTCCCGTTTCTGGAGGACGATGAGAATGTGGCACTTAGACCGGCCTATCTTATTGCTCGCAACGCAGCTGTACGTTTGACTTTGGTTTCTCTTACATTTAAGCGGTTTAGTATTACTGTAGTCTCTAATTTGCTCACGTTTGTCTACCGTTGACCTGCCTATCCTCCAGTCTCAGATCCTTCGGTCTTCTCTGAATTCGTCGGTCAATCTACGAGTCCTGATCATTGCTTAACCTACCTCTAATCCTATTTTCGATCCGCTCTATCTTCTCCTACCTACCATTCGCTCTAAAGTTTTTTGGTCTCTCCATTCACTCATGTGTTATTTACCGGCTTCTGGCCACCGTCTATTAGTAATCCTAGCATTCTCTTCGATTTTCTTTTCAAAAGTATCTACTCACTCAGCCACCTCTCATCCGCTCATTTGATTCCTTTCCTGTTTACTTTTCTGTACCATCGTTTAATTTTGCACACATACAGTCCAACCAACGGTGTAACAATCCATTCATTTATCCATCTGGCAATCCCGCATATTTTCATCAGTCACCGAGTATTTATGGCCCCCATTTCGTTTGTTCCTTTACACCTCTGTTTCAGGTTCTTCCGCTTATCACTCTTCGACCTTTTCGTATTGAACTCACTCGTTTATTCACTAATTTATTAATTACTGGCTCATTTCATCTGTTTTCGTTTATACCATTTGTAATGAAGGTATCTTGGCTTGAGTGCCGCAAATCACTTTTTGATTTATACATCCTCTTCCAAGCAATCCATCCTTTCTGAAGTCACCGATTATCACTCATTTTTCCTGTACCTGCCCGGTTCTGTTCAGACCTCATCGACCCTTCAGTTGCAGGCATTTAGTAAATGATGCGGGATTCCCTGTTTACACGCCAAATGCGGAAGTTATTTTGGGATTCGCAAAGTATGCCAATGCGCCCCACTGTCTTCATGGAAAATGTTCAGTGATTTGAGTGGGGAAAGGCGGGAAGACAAACCAGAAGACAGCATCTGCTCTTTTTTCCCTCCTTCAGTGTCACATGTGGACGGAGGATCCCACGGTGCAAGTGACGACAGATCGTCTAATGGGTTATCTCGTCTCGTCTAGTAATGATCAAGCTGTACTTTGCATGTATGCAGCCGGTTTAACCGCCTCTCTGCCCGCCAGCGACGACACTATCCCTACTACCTCTGCTTGGTCAACTCCAGTAGCGCAACAAAACCTGGAACGACTCGCCTATCTAGCAGTCCTATTCCTTGAACGCTTTGGCTACATCAATGTTGGCGCCTTCAAACAACTAGCGGCACCTCTGACGCGAGCTGTTAAACCGGCTTCGAGTGATTCGGCCACGTCGACAACACGAAGGGGTGCTGACAAGCACTCAGCCAATGCCATGGTACCCCTTAAGGTTATCGTTTGTGGTGCTGGAGCAGCTGGGCTCATTGCAGCTCGTCAGTTGACATACTTCGGTGCTCAGGTCACCGTTTTTGAGGCTAGGGACCGAATCGGTGGCAGAATTTGGACCTATAAACAAGGCAATCAGTTTGCCGACCTCGGTGCCATGATCATCACGGGAATGTGTACGTTTCTTCTCCCACTCCCCCCATGGGCATCATTAAATGAAACCCTTATAAGTGGACTGTACTTTTCACATTTTAGCTGGGAATCCGTCCACGATTTTAGCTAAGCAGGGCGGACTGATGCTGGTTCCAATCAACCCTTGTTGCACGCTTTACACGTCGTCCGGACGTCCCGTCTCGCAGGAAAAGGATGCTCGGATCGAGAAGGAGTTTAATCGCATCCTAGCAACTGCTGGACATATCGCTGCTAAGGATCCGGAGAATTCAGTGGGAAAGTCACTTGGTCAGGTGATTGAAGATCTTATTCGGTGGGTTTACGACCTTGCTTTGATCGTATTTTTTAGCAACCCGCTATGCCGAGGTGGTCGCACTAGTAACATTTAAGTAGTATGCACTACCAGCTATTGTGAACATATTTGCACTCGTTTGGGGCTCAACCACTCCAATTTATTTATATTTTATCCATTTCAGTTTTCAAGAGCATCGTATTGTTCCCCTGAAGATAAGTCACCGAAATCTCGTCTCAATTCTTTTGCGTCGGAAGGCAAAAATTTTGAATGAGGTGAGTGTTGGAGCAGTGCTTCATTCAAAATCCAATCACAAGGCCTAAAATTGCCCTTTTGACCTTGAGATAAATTTGCTCGAACCTTAGCTTGCTTCCCTTATGCGGCAAAAGCTCATGTTTCGTTCGGACTTCTCCATGGTTTTTTTACAAACGTTGACTCTATCTCGGCACAGACGCCTGTTTATCCCTCGTTCATTACCACCCTCCCTAGATGGCGGATGCGCGAAGAGAAATAAACGAGGCCTACAATGACTGGCAAGCGCTTTGCAAGGAGTCTCACGAGACGCCGTCACCTCCATTTCCACCGTCCTCATTGACAGCGCGATCAAGACGTTCTCGCGTCGCTGTGGAGACTGCCTCCTTGATTTCCATCAGTTCGACGAATTCTTCCGCGTCGGTCACACCTCACGCGGTTTCGCCGGCAAAACATGACTCCGATGTGGTGTAAGTTGTGCAAATACTTGACGCCTCTTTTTGTTCAGCGAAGTGTCCAAGTCGTCGGGTGTTGTGGACGTACAGGATGAGTATAATCGTCGACGTCAGTTATCTATGTTACATGCTGCATGGAAAAAGTTCGACCCTATGCAGGTGACCCTCACGAAAATTAATCGACAGCTTGAGGTGCTGGAACAGAATCCGCCTCGGTAGGTCGTTTAACCCTTATTCCAACAGTCTGGGCTTTGTTGATCGCCTGACTAACTACAGGAATCCTATGTCTATTTAGTGACGTCTACCTAACCAGCTCCGAACGGAATATCATCGATTGGCACCTAGCCAATCTGGAGTTCGCCAATGCAACTGAACTGCAAAACCTCTCCCTCCTTCATTGGGACCAGGACGACGCTTACGAGCTGGGCGGCGATCACTGCATCGTTCAAGGTGGTTTCGGTCAAATAATGGACGTCCTCACTAGTTCTTCTGGTACTTCTGGCACTCTGAGATCCGCTGTGGATAACCCCTGTGGCCAAATTGAACTTAAATCCTCCGTCAAGGAAATATCAATAAGCGAATCTGGTAAGGCTTGTCAAACCTGCAGAAGGATTCTCATTAACCTGACTCCAGTGTAAACACTTTTCGTGTTTTCGCTTGAAAAGGTGTAAAGGTGTCGTGTTTGAACAAAGCCGTGAGTGAAGATGAGCTCATCGCCCACAGTGGGGACGCGGTGCTTTGTGCACTGCCCTTGGGCGTTCTGAAGGAGTCTGTCAAGATCTCGAATGGGAAGAAGCTGGATCAAACAGAATTGACAGCACTCGGTGCACCCTATTTCACTCCCCCTCTTCCGAAATGGAAATGCGATGCGATTGATCGGGCTGGCTTTGGTACGCTAAACAAGGTCAGTTTGAATCCTATTTACCGATAAAATGTCTTATTTACCACAGTAGTTTTCACAGCCGTCTACTGAAATAGCAAATAGGTAGTATGGTGGAGAATTCATAGAAGCGAGACTACCTTAATTATGCCTGCCATCATGGTTGCGTCTTTTTCTCCCAGTTGGTTCTCTTCTTCAAAGACTTCTTTTGGGATCGCAACGAACGCGTTTTTGGCTACGTTCACGACTCCACTGAACGCCGTGGCGAACTCTTCCTTTTCTGGTCCATCACTGATCGGCCATGCCTCATCGCCCTCGTTGCCGGCAAGGCAGCTGTCGCCTTAGAAACCGAAACTGCTATCACAGTGGGACCAAAAGGCGATGATGACACTGCGGCCTACCTTAAACTACCTATCGTCGCGCGTGCTTTGTCCATTCTACGCAAGATCTTTGGTCGGCAGCATATGAACAATGTGCCTGATGTAGGGACGATTCGAGTGCCATAAATAGCTTTTGTTTATTGCTTCAGTGGTATTTAGGAATGCTGTTTTTTAGCCGATCGGAGCATACGCGACGCGCTGGACGTCGGATGAGAATACCCGCGGGTCCTATTCCTACGTGGCAGTGGGGTCCAGCGGCGATGATTACGATTTGTTAGCAGCGCCAGCTTCACCGGAAGCCCCTACCCTACCAATAAACCTTAGCGCCCCAGCTGCAACCGTGAAGGGAGAAGAGGACTCACCGCAAGCTCCACTCAGGCTTTTCTTTTGCGGGGAGCACACGAACCGGCACTATCCAGCCTCGGTGCAAGGAGCAGTCTTCTCAGGGTTGAGGGAGGTCGCCCGCATTGCCAATACTTTTTGCCCGGGTGAGACACCAATTCGGCAGCATGGCTTTGCGTTGAGGCAGGAGCCGTCTGCGCCGCATCAACAACAACAACAACAGCCAGTGTCAATGTGATCAGTTGAATTGTATGTGTGCTTGTGCGTGTGTGAATTATTTCTGGGAATTTTGCCTTAATGTATTACAGCTACAGTGTTGTTGCTGACGCTGACCTGTTGTTGCTACCTGCGCCGCGTGTGGGTTATGTGGATAGAGCTGGGTGGAGGTTTGCTCAGAGTGAATATAAAAGAGGCTCCAAGGGAGAAGTGAGGGGTAAAGTTTCCTAAAATCCATGAGGGAAGTTGTTGGTGGGTGGGAGCGTGTCAGCACGGTCGTATTCCCTCAGACATTGCTGGCCATGATCCTAGCCGAGTCAGTTGAACAAATACAGTTTATGCTTAAATGTGCTCAAATAATTTCACCATGGGAAAAAACGTGAATCAAGGCGGAGGTGACCCACTCATTTTTCTCAAAGAACCCACCACATTCTTGCGGACTTCAAAGAGCCATTATTACTGCTGCGAGAAACTGCTAAATGATACCTGATGCCCTTTCCCATGCCGAAGCATTGTTTCATTAAAATTAAGATCACTTGACACATTAGCCAAGGTCAAAGAAAAACGATAGTTTCATTTGTGCAAAACGGCATTTAGTACAGGTTATGAAAGTAAATGCATTAAAAGCAGGAACTCAATTACATTAAAGCACGCACATCTTGCCATTTTGTTGGCGAATTCCAGCCAAGATGCCCAGACGGATAATAATCAAATGCAAAATGTTTTTTCCATTAAGTGCAAAAAAGGTAATTGAAAGAGCATTTGTCGAAGTAGAACGGTGAAAAATAGGGCTGCTGGAAACTGGAGGCAGCGATTTGCCAGTTGTGAGAAAATATTTTGAGGGGGATATAATAAGCGAAAATGATTAGCAACTTAGCGCACACATAGAATTTAAACCTTATGTTAAAAAATTATATGCCTGCTGGTAGGTTTTGAATACTTACACTAATATTTTCCAATATTTTTAATACGGTTGTTTATAATTACCGAAGAATTCTCTTTAGTGTGTAGCTCTTCTTTCAATTGTGGGTTTTTCTTTTGTGTGCGTCTGCTGGATTACGGTTACCAGTTTAAATGCCAAAAATTACATCTCGGAAAAGGAAGACTGATCTGTTGTTGTCAGAGAAGTACTGCCGTCGAGTGGGTTCTGCATTATTGATGATCTGGCATTTTAGTTGGTATCTTGCTCATTCGACGAAGTCTTTCTGCAAGAGCCCCAGGAATTTCTCGCCGCGGTTTCAGCCCGTATAAACTGCGAAAATCCGAACAATGGGAGGTCTACTTTTGTGAAATTGCCTGCCTGGGTAGCAAATCCACCGGCCTTGGCCCGACCGATTACTCCAAATTCTCGTGGTCCTGATGGACCTGTTCCAATTCCTTTCTCCATAACCTGGCAACGGTACACACCTTCTGATGGGTTGGGTTTGTTGTTTTCATAATAAGTGCCTATGTATTTTTCAATTTCGTAGATGATGCAGTTCGGCTCGTATCAGCAGAAGAGCCTGATGTTTTGGTGATTGTTTTACAGAACCAGCTTCGTTCGCTTTTGGAAGTAAGAATATGTCGTCTTGGTTCCCTCTATATCCGAATGATTTTATAGGATGAGTCAAAAGTTTGCGATTTTTCTTCGATGCTTCGATCTCTACCCCAACGAAGACGTGTATCAATTGTAACATTCGCTCCAAGGTAGCTTATAACCTGTAACTCGTGCCTGTTTAAAGCTATTCGGTGTATGGTATGGATTCTAATAATGGTAAACGTTATTGATTTACGTCGTTTCTCCTCCACTTTACCTACAAGGCTTTTTGGATGTTAGTTAAACATGAATCAGTTCTTTCTAACAAAGGCGCTTGAAGCTAGCCATCTCTTAGTTGTTTTGAGATTTTTTTGGCGCATATGTTATTATTTGATGGGCTTTTAAAGATTGATCGCTGACTTCGCTACTCCATCATTTTCAGCTTATCTGTGAATGCTAGGGTTAAATTTTCTTTCGCGTTCAAGTCTTTTAAACTGATGGTTGAAAATCGTTTGGGGGCGATGGTGGGTATTCGTGCCAAAAAGTCATCTGACCTTCTTATTCGTGGTCAGACTCTCGTCAACCAAAGAGCGTGCCTTTCTCGATCTCCTTACTCGCCTCCAATTCGAGTGTCACTTGGCGGGCGTTCAACAGGCCTCAACGGTGCAGAATCTCGCTGTTCTTGTAGGCAATTACACGAAAGCTGTTTGTCAGCGTCCCTTCAAGTGCGTTGCTTGTCTGCTCACTGCACACTTTAGAAGCTCCCACTCTCCGCTAATGTTTTTCAGCAATCTATATTTGGCCTTCTTTTTCGTTCTCAACCATATTGTCTGTTTAAACTGCTTTAGCAGACCTTTTTCCCCATAGAAAGTCGCGATTGGATGATCGACATGGCTTCTCCTTCCTTCCTGCTTCCGCAACAACTGTGGCAGGTGCGGTTGCTGCTCCTCGATTTCCCTTGACAACGGCGTGTCGAGGCGTTGGTTTTAAAGAAGGGGAAGTGGTGCGTGCGTGGGTTCATCAAACGTGGCTGCGCCAGCTCGCAACCTGGCGGGGAATGACTGGGGAAGTGGTTCACGCTGTTGCGGAGGCCTTCCCCACTCCACGTGCGCTGTTCAATGCGCTTCATGAATCCTCGGGTGGTAAGTCATTCAACATCCCCCGGAGCTGAATGACGATTCGGTTTCCATAACGCTCCAATTGAGTGTGTAATTTGTGCATAAAGTGGTTAGGTACTTGCAACTTTGCAGCTCTATCTTGGCACTGCGAAAGTCGATCTGTGAAGGACTTAGAAGGCTGGTTCCTAACCCCGCTGTAGGCTCTCCCTCCCTCCCTCCCCTAACAGGTGATATTTATCTCAAAAAAACTTTATTGCTTGCTGGCTGACTGGATAAATGACCTGTGGTGCAAGCTAATTACCCTGCTCATGCGATTCAGTACCCACATAACACACCCCCAAGGCACACGCCTCTTTGTCGTCGGCAAACTGCAGTGAGTTGTTCACTTGATGAGAGCAAAGCAGCAGCTGCGGCTGCAACTTGATACATCTTGAAGGCGTGATGGAGATCCGCTATTCTTGCAAGGCAATGTAAAACCTCATTATCCAAAATCCTACCCATGAAAAGATTCGTGAGGTACCGTCTCATCTATGACCGCCTACGAAACAGCAGCGAGAGCTCAAAGATGAAGCAAAAGAGAAAGGCGTGCAGCTAGGGCCAGATTATCCACATTTGGAGGCAAAACGGTTTGCAGAATTGGCATTCGCAAATGATGTTTTATCTCCTAGGCGAAGGGTCATAGATCGCAGTGAATAGATGGTTTTTTTCTACTTCATATTGATAGATTTCTGCCATAGCGACGAAATCCTTCCGCTTTGCGTTCATTTATTGCTTTCCTAGGCGATAGTGATGGCAGTTCTGGGGTGGCACGATTGGCTGAATTGCCGATCCGTCGAGGCGCTGGCGTCCTAGCAACGGAAACCCGATTGGGAACTGCGATCGCTGCCCGCATCGCTGCATTTTTCACTTCTACCGACCCTGACCTTCTTGTTGATTGTGCCCCTTGAATAGTGCGTATAGACGGAGTCAATTAAAGCCCTGCAATTTCATTAACTGTTTTGAGTGGGGAAGCTCGATTTTGATTGGTTAATTTGCTTGACTTGGACGTACTGGTTTTCTAACACCCAAGAACCGGATTTTGTTAACTATTTTATTCAATTTGACCAGCTTCGACACTCCTCTTATTGAGTGCTCATGAATGAGGTAATTTCAATTAGTCAGGTAGCTTTTGGAAGTGAGGAGGGGGCGAGTTCTGATTGAAGAAACTTGGGTTGGCCAAAGTTAAGAGGGTGGAGCATTGGCAGCCGTTCTCAGCCTTACAATTCATCACCATTTTCGGTATTCTTGATATTATGCGATGGAGTCACCACATTCAAGCGTAGATTTTTTATTCTCACGATTGATTTGTTGTTTGTGGACGTATTGGCCGACAGTGATTGGTTAGTTGTAAAACCAACAGCGACATACAGGTCCGAGGATTTTACTTAAATCGGCTTTAACTCTTGGTTTCTGTTTGTCTTCGACCCGTGTGATCTAGCGCCATTTAGTCTTTGGACAGTGCTGGGGATGAATACGGCCACGAAAGGCGCTCCACTCGCATCGCTCTAAAGTTCTAATGGGGCAGGATCTTCAAAACTATGGCGCATGTTCATTCAACATATCCGAACAACTTCATTTCCAACGGACAAGACTTAGCCAATACGACCATTTATTGTTCTAAAATGTGGTATACAAAGAGTAGTTAATCCTACAACATAAAACGCTCAAACGTTGAACAACTGCTGCTCTATAAATGCTGGCCAATGGGGAAGATAGGATGGGAAATACAAATAACCACCGTTAGTACAATCAGCTTCGCATCGCCTCATCCACATCCTCGATCATGTCTGAAGCCTCGCCAGTAGTTGTGATGCTTCGTTTTGACGCCTTTTTGGCAGCTGTCAACTCTCGATAAGCTAGAAGAGATGCAAAAAGTCGCTAGTGTAGCTACTTAATTCGTATTTCAGTAGGGGCATTGATCTTGACAGATCGCAATAGACACAAATGAGGTAATTCTCGACAGATTAATCATCGGGAGTGACGTGTAGGTTCTCAAGATTAAAAAAAAATTATTTTGAACATGGTGAGTCCATCTCTGAATGATTTATCACTACAATCAAACACTGGTTTTAACCACTTCTGGTCGGTAGACTATATTGCTATGACCTCACCAAATGGCTTGCCGACGCACGAGAAGCTTCTGTAACTTTGGAGACAGGCTGCAGTCACATTAGCTTTATTCAACTGATACATCATGGAGATTCAAGCATAGCAAATCCTTGAAACGAAAATCTCCTTGAAAATATGCATAGAACCCTACCCACTAGTTACTCAAATCGCCTCTCTACTCTTTCACTCATTCGGCAAAGTAGAAATTCACGATCTGAATAAGATGGCTTCCAAAGCTCAGCGAATATATGATGAGCAGAAAGGCGGACATGCTACTTAATTGGCATTTCGGTAGAGTAGCTGTGCGACAGATTAAGCAACACAAAGTAGGAGTAGAAAATGAAATAAGGGATAAAAGACTAACTTTCAAGAAATTGAAGCAGAGGCGACTCAAAATGTCCAAACTGCATGTCTCGAAGGGCGCCAATAACATCGGAAGCTGCAAGAGTCTTGCGCTTGCCTGCCTCGCAGTGCACACTGGCCATGGAGGTGACGCAAAGCACGAAAGAACTCGCCGCTTTACTCAGCGCAGATCGCGCCTCTCGTGATACCATGATGGAGGCGTCCTCCGGAAACTGATGAAGAAATCAGACAACTAGTTTAATACATCCAGTCAGTCAATCTACCCACTCGATTTACCACAAAACGCTTCTTCATCAATCCATTCATGCGTACACCATTTCAGTCACCTCTTCGCCTCTCCCTCCATCTATCAATTCATCACGTCGTTCCATCTTCCCTTTTTACAATCGTCACATTCATCCAGCTGCCTAATCATCCATCCAGCTACCCTTTCTATCCCTCAACCTATTTAGTCATCCAATCAACGAACCCTCCACAGATTCCTCAAGCAACCAGTCATTCAATTTCCGTGTACACCATTAAACTAACAATCCCGCCATCCACCAACAATTAGCCCATCTTGAAACAGAAAATAAGTCTCACTGGTGGGAGGAGACAAGAACTCACAGCTTCACGAACAATCCGCATAATCACCGAATTCGGAAGGTAGAGATCGTCCGACTTCTCCGACATAGCGGCCACTAAGCAAGAGACAAAGCGAGTTGCATGGTTTATTCTCACCACTATTCCACTGAAAATAGCATTCGTACCTTCAAACTCAATAATATCCACACGCGCTCTCTAGAAGAGTATAAGACTCACGAAAAAAAACACTATTTTTTCAAAAAGAACATTACCAGCCTCATCAAATAGTAAACAGTATGGGTGAACAGGTTATCAAAGGCGCGAGGAGGGGGGATCGATTTGAAAAAGTTAAACACGGCGGAAAAAGTAGAGGTAGGCATGTTGGAAGGGAGGCGACTCGCTACGGCAGACCTTCTCATCGTTGAAGATCACCCATTCGCCCGTCTTTTCGTCATCGGGAAGACATGGAGATGGGGTACAGGCCGGAACAAGGCCGGGGATCCCCTTGCTGAGCGCGGTGCGCTTTATGTGACACACGTAATGTCCTGCCTTTATTAAGAGAGGAAAAACAGATGAACGCTAAGGGGCCCACCAAGAGTAGCGATTTCAGCGCCCAGCCATTCCACGCTTTAGGAAGTCAGGCTCTCATTCATGCGATTCTGTGGTACCCTAAATACGTCCCCACCAATTCATTCGTCCACATAGGTACTCAATTTCTTAAAATCAAAACCTATACCATCGGCTACCAATTGAGCATTCTAATCACTCATACTACTCGTCATTACCTCTCCTGAGTAACTCCTATTCATCCATTGCCCGAGCCGCTTAGTTACCCAACTATCTGGTAAACTAACTATCATAAACAGTGGTAAATCGGAGGAAGACAGGGGCAGCAACTTACAGCAGTAGACTCTCCCATGTGGCTTATGAAAGCAATGAGCTCATAACGACTGGGATCACCATTTGACACTGTCTCCTTTGTACTTTTCGTCGAGTTTGTCGTGGTGACTGATGCAGCATTGCTTTGTTGCATCTGCTGTGCCGAAGCCAACAATGCGTCGGGATTCGAAAAGGCCATGTTAATTGCACCTTCCACGTTGTTGTCACATGCTTCTAGTGCTCGTTTTGCCTATTTACGAGAAAGTATAAGCACACATTAATGGTAAGCAAGTACCTTCTCACGCGGTGGTTTGTGCACGGCATTTTGGGCGTTAGGGGCGCGCATGTGGTCCAATGCTACTGAAATAGCGTTAGTAGAACTTGACAGAATGAAACTTAAATACCTTCTATGGCTGGACCATCGCGCTAACACAACATTTTGCTTCTGCTACGTGTCCACGCGACTTAAAGCTGTCATATGATGTTTAATTGCAAGCATCTTCATAAAGGAGAGTCTCTGCCCTTCTCACCATGTCTACTTCTACTTCTTCTGAGGCGTCTAACTTCATCCCTTCGCTCGGCTCACCCATTAATGCCTATTCCGCTCTTTCGGCAAATAGAGTGTTTCCGTGAGCTGCCTACTCCCACATATTCGGATTTTCAAGTCTTCCCACAGTGCTAATAAATGATGATATGACAACCATTTTCTTCTTGTGTTATATTTGCATACCACACCACGGCCTTGTGATGATCAAAATAGGCATGGCAGAGAAATGCTACTATGTTGAGATTATCAGTGCTGTGATGGAACTCTCGGAATAAAAGGAAAGGGAGGGGATGTAACTCACAAGATCCTCCCTAATACCCATTTCAAGCAGTGTAGCAAGGGCACCCGTATCAACGGTAACTCTGGAAGTAGTAAGGTCAGAAGACGTGACGCCAAGAATGGGATTGTTGAGATCACTGTCATCCAAATGTTCCATCAACCAGTTCAGCGCTTCCTCCGCGTTCGAGGCTGTTGCTAAACAGGCGCGCAGACAGGCGTTGCGCGTAAAGCCCATACTCTGCAGCTGCTCCACCACGGCCTCGTCTACTGCCGCCCGTGATTGCTGCGACTGTTGGTCACTGGTATCACCTAGCAGATGCGATCAAAGCAAATCAAGTTTAAAAGATCAAAAACCAAATACGGCTCATAATTCATTGCCATAACCCATGGGATAAACAAGAGGATGTTACACCGTTTAATGATAAGGGCAATGGTAGATATTGAATAAAGTGCAAAAGAGAAGCTCCATCACTTCAATGAAAGGGGGATTAAAAGACATATATCACAAATACCTGCCTCCAACACAAGTAGTTCAACAAGGATGGCTCTAACAAGATCTTCGAGACACATCGCAGGCACCAGGTAGCAAAGAAAAGTATCGTGGACCCTTCATTTTCTGATTCAAGACTGATCGGTACTAGCTCAAACACTGGTATGAGGACCGACGCAAAAAGGCAACCACCACGAGTGCCATAAATGAAGCTCAAAATAGGATATGGCTAATTAAATTTCACCTTACTTAACTACGTCCTCAACTAGGAGTCTTTTCAACTACCTACGAGTTGGTCTTCATAGTGAGTGCATGAGATTCTACTAACTTCACCTCAACTTGCGATCCTCCTGTCAGAACTTGAGGTAGAATAACATTTTCGGAGGTGACTTCTTTAAGCGTTTCCAGAAGCAACTCAAAGTTCTTTCAGCAAAAAAAAACGGAAAATCGCGGTGAAAAAAAATATGCGGCATTTGCCTTCAAGTGGTCTCCAGTTCATGCGAAAGCTAGTAGAGACAGAAACAGCATCAAGTGAGGTTAGCTACTTAAATGATTCATCAGTAGCGTTTGATACCCTTTATTAAGGCATCGCGTTTCCAAATCAGAGGCTGAATAATGTTCATAAAATTTAAAAGCATGCTAGAAAATCAACCATTTGAGGCCGCTACAAACTTAAGACGTACTAAGAAACATCAAATATTTTGCCTTACCAGGCATAGCTTCCTCGCCAGGTTGAAGTCCACCGGGAGAACGCAGAGCAGAAAGGTCCAACCGCCACCCACATTGCGGACGTCCATCCACCGCGGAATTTGCGTCTAGCTGAATGGCTACATTCAACTTTCGTGGGAGCCAGTTCTCGCCCAGAGTGAATTTGAGCATCTGCACACAGAGAATGTCGGGGAAGGTGATCAAGCGGGAGGAACGAAGCGCCGTCGTCCTTTGACCGGGTGGATCAGTGGCCGGAGAAATGAAATCTCGCACTGTCTCTTGCGCCGCCCAAGCCGAGAGGCAGGCCTACTCAAATAAATAGTTACATAACCCTTGTTAACAATCAGAACCCCCTAGCACCGACCTTGGACCTTTTCTTACAGTGCAGCAAAATACTCACACCAATACCAATTTTTAGGTACACCGGATCCTCCTTGAAAGGCGTCTTCGTCTTCTCTGCTTCACTCTTGCGTTTCTCATAGGCAGCAACCTCGTCCATGTTTGTTGCCGCCTCCAGTGGAATCGGCAGGCAGAGAACTGTCTCCATTCGTTCCTTGTATTGAACCTGTTGAGCAGAGGATAAAGCATGGGTTCTTGAATCCAGAGCACAATGCTGAATTCAATGTGGACGGATGGTTGAAAGGATCAATTTACAAGATGGTTCGTTGGAGTAGTTAGGAAGAATGCAGCAGTTGAACGGCTGGATGGCTGGGACGTCTGGACGCACGAATCGATGGAATGATTAGAGGGATGGAAGAGTGCAAAAACGAATGAAAGGGTAATACGCGAGTGATATGTGGGTAGGCTGATGGATGGATGGTTGGTTAAAAGAAGGTCTTCGTAAAGGTAAAGATGAGCCAGTCGAGGAATGCATACTTCTTCGACGATTGGAGTGTTCAATGGGTACGTGAATGCAGCCGTAAAGACTGAGCAAGAAGTGAACGAACCTTCCCGGTCAAGCCACATTGAATACGGTCCTCCACAGCGAAAGCAAGCGAATGTAGGGGGAAAGGAGCGCCAACTGTTGAGTTTTCGTCCACCTCGCGTTCCACAAGGTTAAAGAGGTGGACAAGGAACTCCTGCACATCCTGCTGCTGCTTGCTCGCAAACTCCGCGTTCGTACGACCCATGAGGTGACGAAACATGCGCGGACGGATGCCTATAGACAAGGAGAACGAATGTGAATTGCGTGATTAAACCAACATTTCAGGTTAGATTGAATGGACTGTGGAATAATTATAGGACAGACAGATGGATAGGGAAACTCACCTGGTTGTTTGGGCACCACCTCTCCTCCTTTCATGTCACCAATCTCTATGGCAGGAAACGAGTAGACGCCGGAGCAGAGCGCCCGACCCAATTTGCTTATCTGCAGGCCGAAGGACTCTACAGCGGCGGTAGCACTTCCACTGCGCGCCACTGCATCCATCGCCGACTCCACGAAGCTGGGCAAGGCGAGGGCGTAGCGACTGCGGAAGACCTCTATCGCGAAGAGAACCTGTGGAGAGGGATGATCAACGATCAAAAGGGTGTGCCTACGTAAAAACCTAGGCATTCCCACAAACTTCGAAGAAAACCGAGCTCGTAACATGGTTGAACACCAAACAATGGGAAAAGGAATGAATCAAGGAGCTCTAGTGGTAGCTGAGTGTTTCCGTCACCTGTATGGCCGAGTTAATATAGCACGTGTTGCCGAGGTTGACCAGGCCGGTCAGACTTGGCCCATAAAGCGGTGTGAGGGTGCGATCAGCCTCCTGCAGAGTCAGCCACTCGCCCAGTCGCTCGTTCGCCTCTACTTCCATCTCCATCACAGTACGATCGGTCTTGCGCTGACGCTGCATGTCAATACCAAAGTGAGCAAGATGCTGAGCCAACAGTGGGTCAGTCACCATGTCGTCCTCTGCGTAAGAGAAGACTTCAGCGCTCTGCAATCGAAAAAAGCCGGTGAAGTGCGTCCAGGACCTGCTTGCCTATTGATCGCTATTGCTGCACACCCCTTCCTCCAACCAACCAGTCATCCACCCTCATCCACCAAATCCACTCATTCATTGATTAAACACTTATGTATCCACTTCTGAGCTCTTCATCTATTCGTCCACCCATTACTTTCAGCGGCTGTCCAACCAGACAAACAAGTGTCCACCACCTCGACACACATCCATCAATTTATTTCTTCTTTCCCTAACCAGAGCTCATTCCCAGCCCATACATCTACCTGTCCAAGATATCAGCGATTACTCCACAGTTCATTCGCGTCTCTCTCCACCTCAACACCGTAAAAGCACCTAGAGATCATATGTGGACATATGTATGTCCAGTCCTTAACCTACTCCAAACCAAACCACCCTTTCGTCCAAGCACGCAGGAATCCCTCACACCCATCCATTTACACACTTAAGCATCCACCTATTTCTGTTCAATCCACAGTGTCCCAACATCCAATTATTGGCTCATCTCATTCCGGCTCCTTGAAGTACTTTGTTCGCAGCATCCTTAAGTTAACCAAAAGAACACCTACAGCACATAGCAACTATAAGACGAAGAGAGCGACTGAAAACAAGACAAGATTTACAGAGTAGTACCAATAACTTACGTTAGGTGTGATTGTACCCAATTTCACGGCCAGAGGGTACTTGGTGCGCTCGTAGTGTTCAATCGCGTGATTGTTGCCGCCCGAACCGTCCCAAAACCTTCGACCACAGGATATCGTCCCGTCGGTAAGATTCATCCACAGATTTGTCGTCAAGTCACACTTGTGACATTTGAGACCACTAAAATGACATTCATAGACTGATTAAAAGTACTTAACACACCTACAACCGCTCTCATAACCAATGTAGAGACTAACACTTCATTTGCGCTCTTGTCAAATGGCAGAGTAATGCGTTAATCTATAGCACAGTACCATTTCTTACATTCTCTAATACCCTTGGCCATCCCCTAACCCACATAAAGTGTCAGATGGGAAAAAACAGGTGTGGTCGTGGCTCAACCGATTGCCGAATCTTAGATTTGCTCCAAACTCCAAGTAAAAATAAGCAACTCATTCTGCCATCAAGAAGAAATGTCATCAGCATAATCGATCCTTCTGTGACCCTCAGCTTTGTTTAACCCCACTTGTCATAAACTACCAGGAACCACATGCAGCATGCATGCCACACAAGGACCAAATAGCAAACTAAGCCTACAAGCATATGAAACTGGTAGCAGAATTAATAACCAAATGGTGCTAATGATGAGAAGCATGCGGCCGACTCATAGTGTAACTAATTCAATCAGAAAAATAGTCGAAATCGCGAAAATAAAAAACACTCGCCTAGGTGGAACGGTGACCCCGTTGTTCAGTTGAACCAAACTGAGGGCGAATTTGGAAACCGGACAAGCATTTTCAGCCTCCCAAGCAGCGGCGGCACACGCGCGTTCTGCCACAAGAATGGCTGAGTCACAACGCTGAACACCATTGATACAGGTCATGACCTTGGTTGAAAGACCCAGACCTTCCAAATGTGACATATCAGTGACTGCAGAGCCATTCGAAGGACAGGGAACATCCAACGAGTGTTCGCCAGGAAAACGACGCAGACACCACTTCTCACTGATCGTGTATTTGTCCTGGGGAAGTTCAAAGCCACCCGGTATGCCAATTGCAAGTTTTTTAGGCTTGGTGGATTCAAATCCATCTCTTGGGTCTAAATACATCGACAAGCATCAGAATAAGTCAGCGAAATAAATAAATTCAGCAACAAAACACAGGGAACGGTGGCAAGAGAAAAGCTAAAACACGCACACAAAAACTCAACTAATCGAGAAAAAGAGGGTACTCGCCTTTGGCCTTGAATAATTTGACAATTTTGTACTGCAAAAATATCGGGCTTCCAGTTCTTCTGACGTATTCATCTACAAAATCTGAACCAATTCCCACAAAAGTGCGCAAGCATATGAATAATCCGTTCTTATCATCCGGGGCGGCAAAAGAAAATGCACACTCATCTTTGAAAATCTGATCGCCCTCTTTCGGTACCGACACCAGGGAATCAATACCAGCAAAAACCATCACTACACGAAACGATGAGCAAGTAGAAGTGTTAACACTACGAACGAGCAGTGCCCTTAAAAGAGCAGCATCAATATCAAATTAAGAGCAAAAACCAAAAAATAAAATTGAATCAAAGACAAAACAAATGGTTAAAAAGCCAAAAAATTAAAAAGTTGTGTCTAAAAAGAGATTTAAACGCACAATTTCAGCAAAGAGAGCCCACCAAAAAGTATAAGAAAAATAATAGAAAATTGATTACTTAAACGCAAAAACTACTAAGATAGGCAAAGGCAAAATTTATTATTACTAAAAATTGCAGTGTTTAAATCTACTGTATAGCATTAGTGTCACAAGACTGACCCGAATACAAGATATATGCACCATACCAGCCTGAAAAGCTTCTTAAAACAACCATACGATAATTCGTCTCAAAGCCTACTGTAGCTGTAGCGTCCCGAGACTCCCTTTAAGGTAAAAGAAGGCATAGTATTGGGGCAGAATATACATTCTGGAAACAGAGGGCATGGGGGCTGTTGGCACGGCCCAAAGGCCGGCCAACCGGCTAGTACAAGATGGCCACCCAAGTGACCGAAACTGGTAGTTCGAACAAACAAAGTATTACACAGCCCTTCTCTTCTTTCGAGCGTCGTCCCCGACGCTCCCCTTGGTCAGCCTCCCGTGTCAGCTATCACAACATAATCAGTGCTGCGAGGAGCACCCACGAGCTAACCGTGCAAACCATCGAGATTCGAGCGCATGTCTTCTTGTAGTACCATCAATTCTGCGTAGCACTCGGTGCAGCAAATGCGCATTTCTTAGTCCTCCTCTCCCACGATGATGCGGCCCAGCGAAAGATGGGGATACGAATCCAAGTTTTTGGACGAATGAAGGCACACACAACACATATTGTGATTCCAGGCTTCTCTGATGCCGTGGAAAAAACGCGAGGGTATCGTAGAACCCTGAGCGAATGGGGCAATCGGGCCTCATAGGAACGGGATGCACGTGATCCAAGTGTACAAAGCATGAAACGATGCTATCGAATGGGTTCCTGCACGTGCTACATCTGAGAACAGGAGAGAGAGAGAGCTTACAGAGGATGCTTGAACACAACGTCACTGATCCTTCTCGGCAGTTGCACTGGACTTGGAATTCACGGCTAGTGTCGCTTCAGTTGTTGATGGCTTCCTTGCAGAACACGAGGGCGAGGGAGGTGCCGAAGCTGGACGTCGATCTCAGCCCTTCTGTTACGAGATACCTGAGGTTCTCCCATCCACAGCACATGCACTTCTTTCACACCGCCAAAGTTTGCCAGAAGCGGCATGGAGAAGGATAAAATCCATCAAAGTCAGGTCCGCTTTCCGCTACCAACAGTGTAGCGTCCCGAGACTCCCTTTAAGGTAAAAGAAGGCATAGTACTAAGGCAGAATATATGTTCTGGAAACAGAGGGCTTAGGGGCAGTTGGCACGGCCCAAAGGCCGGCCAAACGGCTAGTGCAATATGGCCAACCAAGTGATAGAAATATGCAGTTCGAACAAAAAGAGCATTAAAAATACAAGATATATCAAATTGTGTAGGAATTATCTACTAGATAGATGGCTGGAATACGGGCAAAGAGAGCAGCCAGCAATTACTATTCCAAAAAACACTAAGTGAAAAAAATTAAAAGAAAATAATATATGCCTGAAAAAGTTAAAAAGGAGATACACCATTAAGGGAAAAGAAAAAAATAAGAGCAAATAAAAGGTCAATCATATCATTAAATTTTCCAGAAACCACAAAAGGTTTACCGCCACAAAAAAAATGCCAAAAAAAAGTGTGGCTCTAAGTAACACCGTGCCTGGATGGCTCTCAAAGCCTCACCGCACGGCAAGCACAGTAAAGCCTGACTCAGAAAGGCGATTTGTTGGCTTGATCACATGTCACTACAGGGTCTGCATCAATTTGTCTACTTTCACTGTGGCCATTTAATCCTCAAGCCTCTCTTTGCCCACGTCGCCCACGAAGCCCCCACCACCACAACCCCAGTCAGTGGCGCCCAGCCTGCTCCACCCATTCCATCCACGCACGCACGCACGCACGCACGCACGCACGCACGCACGCTGCACGTGCATTTGAAATCGCCGTCTTCGATCGTACGATCGATGTGTCAGCCGCGTCATCGCAATCGCCATATTTCCGTGGTTTGCGTATTATGCTGCTAGCGGAGAGAGATCTTGTCTACGGGACCTTCCTGTTGGCATACTGGAGCATCGTGCTGCTCAGTTTGAGCAGCACATTCAACCTGCTCTTGTGGTTGTGCGTATGGGGATGCGGTGCATTCGTTGGCACAGTGTTCGACTGTAGGTGTGCCCATTGTGCTAGTGAAAGTGCTGCCTTGTAGACGTGACGCAGAGGGGAGGCGCGACGGGGCAGCGCCATCGGTGCTCAGTTGGAGTACAGGCGAGGACGTCCAACCGCCGTGGACGGACGCCGGCGTCAGGCTCAGTGGACCGGGACGCGACTAGCTTCGCGGTTACACCTCTTCCTGATGAGGAGGTTGCACCGACCACTGGGGACGTGTGCCTACGCACCGACCCAAGTGAGTGTCGCTGTCTTCCTTTCCCTCACCACCACCTCCTCCTCCTCCTCCTCCACCTCCTCCTCATCCTCATCCTCCTCCCCAGCTCGCATTGCAGGTGCTGCATAGCAGCTCTAGTTGAAGACTTGCTTCATGCTTTCATGCCCAGTCAGTAGGTGCACGATTTCTTGCAGACTAGACATGGTGATTAGTCGGGCAGTAGAACAGTGTCACACATCTTCTAGGTGATTGCTTTACATTTCTCGGACAGCTGGCTGTAGAGTGAGCGTTACTGTCGATTCAGCTCGCCAGATTTGAGGGCATTGTCTGCATGGGCATAGTTGTGTTTCTTCTTTTAGCTGAGCGCTGGTGGCGGGAGTGGAACGCTCGACACCCCCGTAAGTTGGACTCACTCGAACTCTCGCCTTCTTCTCATGTCTCCTCCTCCTGCACTTCCATTGACCGTTTTAGGGCCACAGCGTCAGCCCGGGATAAGAAGGAGGCGCAGGGGACCGTGGCGGCTCTTCTGCTGCCACAGCTGTTAGGGACCTCTCCCCCACCCCACCCCACCCCACCCCACCCATTCCTCTTCTGTTTCCCCTTCCCCACACCCCATAGCATGATTGTATCATTAAAGCAGGTCTTTTGTCACGCACTACCTTCTCTTTACCTTCCATGTGGGTAGGATCAGGTGGAAGGTGGTGAGACAAGTACTGGTGGTTTGGTTGGCTAAGTGAGTGGGTGTGGGTATGGGTGTGGGTGGTGAGATCAATTCGGCCGTGCTGGTCCAGCCAATCGTCGATCAACAATGTTGGTGCAGTAAATTATGAGCTAAGAAACTCACCAATGAATTGAGTGGATGCTGCACTGAAATAATTCTCGCCTAGTCAACATCTGCTGCCCCTGACATTTTGGTGCTTTGAACTTTGCATGCAGACGTCAAAGTGATGGCGGGACAGGCTGAACTAGCGTGGTTGGTCAACAATGGAATGAGAATAGAGGCAGAGGTGTGACTAAACCAATATAAGGCGGCATTGGACAGGCTGACCTCTCCATCGCACCTGGATGTTTCGTTCACCGCATTGTGAAGCTCGCCTCTTCTTCTTCTTCATCTCACCTGCCTCATCCTTGGTGGGGAGAAAGCAAGTCTTTGAAGATGTCCGGTCGACTTGTGTGAAGTGTCGTACCACAGCGCAGCAATGGCCAGCAAGCACCGCACCTCGCACACAGCAAATAGCAAGCGTGGTATCTCCCACACTGCAACACAACTGCCATGGCCTAACAGCGAATGCAGACGAGCCTGATGACTGATGACTGGGTTCACTTACAACATCCTTCTCACGCAGTGCTTTCCAACGCGCCGTGAGTAGTCAGGCTTGGCGTTCTTCTCAGTGAGCCAATGCAAGATATCAGATAACAACATTGTAATGAAATGACCCAATCTTAGTGCAACCTCCTCCTAGTAGCCGAAACAGCTCCAAGTGCGCCCACTACAATCTCAGTCAAATGTGAACATCTGACTTTAAACACATATGCCCAAAATATGCATTGTTGCATTTGATGTTGCCGACTTGTCAATGCTGCTTTGCAAAATAAACAATGAATAAAAATTGAGCGGCTTGTGCTTTTAATGTGTTGCTCTCTTCAGCCAATTAATATTTCACTTTTAATTGTCGTCGCCATGACTACAGCTGACGTTGCTTTGCAAGGTGACGGCGCGTTCGAGTGATTGACGTATCTAATACGGTTTCATTATTACGCATGGGCAAAGAGCTACCGAGCATCGGAGACGAGTGTGTGTACTTATTTTGCCAACTGAAGACAGCAATCAAGTGCGTACTGAAATGCAGAAAGAGTGGGAAGGAATGGCTTAGAAGAAGCAGGTGTGCGTGCGGAGCCGGTGCTATGCTGCTGCTGCTGCTGTTGTGCAAACACGGTCTAGTCAGCTACCACCCTTGACTGGTGCCACTGCTGGCCACTGGACTGCACCTATTCAGCTACGCATCGCCCAGGGAACACCAACAATGCGAATTGAGCAGGAGGAGGAGGAGGAGGAGGCATGGGAAGCAAAGGAAGGAGTCAGTGAAGTCCACTTCAGTCGGTGCAAAGGCACACGTCTCAAGTGGCCAGTGCAACCTCTTCGACAGGAAGCAATGGCATCACGCATCTGGTTGCATCCCGGTTGCACCACCACCGACCTGATCTTGCCCACATAGAAGGCAAAAGAAGGTATTGCCGTGACAGAAGCTTTGTTAGAATGATGCAATCATGCTATAGAGCGTGGCGTACGGAAAAGGGGAGAGGGAAGTGGAAAGGGAAGAGGAGTTGGGGGGGGGAGGGGGAATGGGCCCTAACAGTTGAGACAGCAGAAGAGCCGCCACGGTCCCCTGCGCCTCCTTCTCACGCCGAGTTGGCGTTGTGGCCCTAAAACAGTCAATGGAAGACGAGGAGGATGAGGAGACATGAGAAGAAGGGGAGTGTTTGAATGAGGCCAACTTACGGAGCTGTTGAGCATTCCACTCTCGCCACCAGTGCTCAGCTAAAAGAAGGAACACAACCATGCCAATACAAACAATGCCCACGAATCTGGCGAGTTAAAGTGGCAGAAACTCTCGCACTACTGCCTCTTGAGTGAGTAAGGAAGCATGACAACTAGATGTGTGACACTGTTCTACTGCCCGACTGATCACCATGTCTGACCTGCAAGAAATTGTGCACCAGCTGACTGAGCATGAAAGCATGAAGCAAGTCTTCAGCTAGAGCTGCTATGCAGCACCTGCAATGTGAGCTGAGGAGGTGGAGGAGGAGGAGGAGGAAAAGAAGAAGGTAAGCGGAAGGAAGACATTGGGACTCACTTGGATCGGTGCGTAGACACACGGCCCCAGTAATCGCTGCAACCTCCCCACATCTAAAACGCAGACGTTTTATTAGCAAAATTGAGACACCTACACTTGGCTACGGTCCTGAAATAAAACCATGCGAGCAAGCTGAATGCACTGCCAAGAATAAGCTACGCGACTCCCAAATACGCAGGCAAAATGTTACGCAGGGCAGTTGATTGTCGAAGAGCATCGGGAGCAGAGGGACAGCCAGCTATTTGCACTGCTCCTACGACCTGACTGTGAAGCCTGACTGCGGCTACACCGAAGGCCCTTCGCCACCCACCTTATCTCCTTGTCCACCATTCCACCAGCCAATGGACTGGGCACATAGGTATTAAAGTAAAGAGTTTGATGGTAGGAGGAGTTTTCTCGTAAGAATGGGTGGGAAGATGGGAAGGAGGGGGAGGGAGGGGATGAGAGAGGAAGGAGGACTAGAGCATGCTTGTCGGGTTGGAAGCGCACCTTCGCCGCCTAGGGTAAGGGATTGGTCTAGTGGGTGTGGCATGATCTGTGCCTCAACGGCCTTTTCCCCACATCAACTACCAGAAGGCGGTAGATGTCCAAGTGTATTCCCAGTGATTCCAGCGTTGTTCTAGTTAACTTCAGACTTGTAACCATTGCAAGGCCTAATCGTTCTGCCACAATCGTGGCCTTGGGCACTTAACGCTGATAGGGCCAATTTGACTTCTCCATTTACTCTGCGTGGGAATTGACCCTGTGGAAGCAATTTGAAATGAAGAGATGCTCAAACCGTCTCCTCATTGTGCACATGCAACGACCACATCTAAATGGCTGCTCAGTCTGGACGGACTGTTCCTCGACGTCTGATTAGTCGGTGGATTGTAAGCAAAGTTGCCGCCACCTTGCCATTGCAAGGCATAAGCCCCATCGGCGCTCTCAGTCCTTGTCAACCCTGCCGCAGGAAGGTCGCAATCAGAACACCAAATGCATGGAGTACTGCTATTAAGCCGATTAACATAGGCAGAAGTGACAGAGATACACATAACACCTCTCTCCTGCTTACTACTTGTTGCACATGAGTGAAGATCAGCGCACTTCTCACCTCCCTACAGCAGCTGAGGCACCTGTAGTCTGCTGACTGACACACACAGTACCCAAATAGAAGCCTCCAACCAGTAAATCGAAGCAGTTTTGCTAGTCAACATTTCAACCTCCTCGCAGGTTGCTTGATGTCCACGGTCGAGTCCGGTGATGGATAGGTTGAGTAGGATGCGACCTAGGCAGTTTGCGAGCTCGGTACCAGGCAGACAAGCAGTCCAATCCAATCCAATCCAATCCAATCCAATCCAATCCAATCCAATCCAATCCAATCCAATCCAATCCAATCCAATCCAATCCAATCCAAACCCAATCCAATCCAATCCAATCCAATCCAATCCAATCCAATCCAATCCAATCCAATCCAATCCAATCCAATCCAATCCAATCCAATCCAATCCAATCCAACCCAACCCAATCCAATCCAATCCAATCCAATCCAATCCAATCCAATCCAATCCAATCCAATCCAATCCAATCCAATCCAATCCAATCCAATCCTATCGAATGCAATGCAATGCAATCCTAACCGAGGAACGTGTGAAGTGATAGCGAAGGCGACAGCCGCACTCATCGCTGCCACACAATACCTCCATCCTTGGCAAGTGAAGAAGGCGAAGAAGTCCTCACAGGAACCGCACCCACCCCTTCAACCTCCATTCTAGCATGTAAACATAGAAAAGAAACGCAATGATTAATAACAACGAGGCATTAAAGTACAATAAATACCTGTTAGCAAGAAAACAGCCAATAGGCACCAAGTACTTGGTAAAGTTGAAACACTTCTCAACATAGCCATGTCCCACTAATCCAAATCCACCGTCACTAAGTCACCAAGGCAGCAAACCGATTGACGCATTGCCAAAACACTTCCAACTTCTCGCCTCAAGTATTGTGCAGTGAAAAATGAGCGTGAGTAGGCCTTGCAGTTGGAAAACCAAACCCCCTAACAGTCGCATTGTGAGGCCTTTGCATTCACACTAGCATGCAGGCGTGTAAAGGGAGCCAATCGACATTTAGCGCACCTAATAGCAGCTAGCAAACCAAAACTAACACACCCTCTACCTCACACGTACTACCTGAAAAGACCTACGGATAAATGACAAAAGCATTCCTCCATCCAAAATACAAAACCACCACCGAATCTGCAGCTGCACAGAAAAGAAGGCAACAACTCACTTGCAGCAATCCAATCTTGCTTGAGGGACGTGCGGTGCAATAGCGAAAGGGAGAGCCGCACTCTTTGTTGGCTGATAATGCTCTCTTGCGTAGGAAAGGAAAATAATTAGGAATTAGGAATTGAAGATATTTTACTTTAATTTCCAATCCTGCAAATCCACGAATAGGGAGATGGATATTAAGATACAGAAGTAATACTTATTAGCAAGAAGGCAATGGGTAGATGTCATGCTCTTGGCAAAGTTATGAATCAACTCAATGAAATCATGTCACGTTATGTTGAAATCTATAGTCATTGGGAAGTCAATTAATTGTCAAATTGCCTTAGTAATCCCAGTTTATCGCCTTGGGCATTACACTTCGAAAAATGAACGTGATTAAGCCTTCCGGTTGGGAAACAAAGCTTCCTAATAGTTGCATTTTATAGCCTTTGTATTTTCTTGAGTAATTAGCCGCACAATGGGAGCTGACTGACATACAAAAGGCCCAGTAATAAACAGTGAATCAACGTTTCTAAATCTGTTTCAAACGCTTACCATTTTTTCCATGTTTCCTGAACGAAAACCCCCTTTTTTTCAAGAACGGCCGCAAATTACACTGCTTACACCGGTTACTCAAATAATTAGCCGATCGCTGCTTCGTTCGTCCGATAAAACCAATCGTTTTTTAGTTTTTGTGCATTTGTGCTACATAAAAATTAATTGCAAATTTGCCTCGTTGTTATAAACGCCCAACCTAAGTTGCAAAGCTGCATACAAAATAAATTACTTGGTAGGAAAAGTGAGGAAACTAGCGGCAAATAGACCGGTCATAAAAACATAGGATTTTGCCGACATAAAACAAGAAAAAACATGCGTGATTTTAACTGAAAACTAGAGTGAAATTTTCCCTTTGATAGTCATGCACATTTTGAAGCGCATTGTTTTTTGGTAAACTTGGTTTATATGGTCCGATGATGCGTTCTTTGCTTGCGGCTTCTATAGCCTTTTTTCCTCTGATGTTTTTACTAACTCCCTTAAGGTCGTGAGCGGAGACCTGTTTTGCGTGTTCCGCTCCGCATGTAGTTCTTTCTTTTCTTTTAATTCAAGTGGTTGGTTTTACTAGCGGTTAAGGGCCATCGATCATCATAAAGTGAGTGTCTTTTCGTTCGCGATTCAGAATAGCATGAAAATTGATTGTCTCAGCGTCTGCGCCCGTTGTTAGTCGATGGATGTATGTCTCTAAAATTTGAGATGTATTTGAAGCCAAAGGTGAGTCGGTGGTCGTAATCTTGTGCATCCGCTTTCTGATATTTTTTTGAGGCTTTGTACACCTGAGAGATATATTTTTCTTTTTTAGGAATACGTGCTTGCGAAGGCGTCTGCGTTTTCGTGAATTGATTGAACCCACCTATCTCAAACAGTATGATATCGTCATCATCCTATAGGGGACTGAACTATGCCAGGCCAAACACACATTTAGTGGGAGGTAATGTGTGTGGGCGCGTCGTCTGCATGGTGGCCATTAAGTGGATATTGCCTACCCTTCCGAGGAATGGGACTACGTGATTGTCGTCGACATGTGGCATTTCGTGGGTGCGGGGTCTTTTGCTGTAGTCGTGCTGTCCATCAGTGCCTTTCACCTTTGTGAGCAGGGACGATCTTACGCCAGAGAAAGGAGGCACGGGTGCAGTCACTGTTCGGGAGGCTAGAAGCGATTGTCCGCTTGCAAATGTTACCACTAAGTTCCTGCCCCTGAACAAGGTGGTAGCCATACCAGTCAAGTCAACGTCCGTTATTTCCCAAACCTCTCGCCAACATTTCTTTGGACTTTGTCGCCTCCTTGACCCGGTATGCCTGACAAATAGAGAAGGCTGGTAGCAAGTAAACTCGCAGTGTCAGCGGGAGTACAGCCAAGCAGTTGAATGACTTTGACCTTCAATTTAAGTGGTCATCAATCCACTTCGAGTACACATCTACTTGGCGCCCACCAATCAAAGGAGAGGTTGTGAGTGAGTGAGTGAGCACAACCACGAGCACCACTCCTAGAAGTGTTTAAAAATGCAAAAAAATCCAGTGAATTCTCCAGGATATCAGCCATGGAGAAGCATTCGAGTGGCATATATTCATCAATCGAACTGGAAGGGAGGAAGCTAGCGCCTTTCTGTCTATGCAGCAGAAAGATCGATGCTTCAAAAATGTGGTGTAAGTCGCCTTGTATCGCTTTCATCCTACACAGACATATCATCCAGCAGACTTCGAGTGGACGACTACGAACTTCTCATGAAAAGTGGATGGCGTCGGTAAACAGTGAAAGATGATTCCATGTTTTTCTTTGCTTAGGCGTGGAATGCACGTACGCAAGCCACTGAACAGCATTACGTGTTGTCCAGCCCACCCAGTCTGGTGTGACGCGATGCGATTCAAGGTCTCGAGGGCACACAAGAAGGTAGTATCCATTTTAGGAAACTATTTGAGGACAGGCCAAGTGCCGAAGAAGGTTCACTTCGAATCTTCAGATCCAAAAGACGAAGCTGAATTGAAAGAACCAGGCAAAGATGAGGGTCAACCTCAACGTCAGACGCCTAAACCAACGGAAGCTGACAAAGAGAGTGGGTGGGACGCTGGAACGAAAGGCGAGTCTGAACAGGCTGCGGGGTCTAGTCTCGCCGATATCTGTGAGAGGGCTCCACAGCTTAAAGCTAAAAGAAACAAACCAAGGGAACTGGAATACTATATGAAACGGGTGGAGAGAAGAGAAGGAGATGCACACACCTTAGAAGTAAGTTAATTTCGCCTTTCGCTGGCTTATCAATCCTGTTGGGCCGCGTTCCAATATTGAGTCTCACAATGCCGACTTGAATAGGTCCGCGTGTGTAGCTGTTCGCCCCTGTCCCCAGAAATCAGTGTGACTTTGAATGATGAGTACGCAATATTCGATAAGTACCTTTCCCGTGTCCACAATTGGTCGCCAGGCAGTATAAGTTTCGAGGAGTTCCAGGAAATCTACGTTGAGACGCCTCTTGTGGTAGGCTCGGTTCTGCGGGTTGCCTTGTAACACATCGAGCCAATTGTTCGCACTATCAATCCTGTGTTTTCACTTAACTTCAGGGCATACACGAGGAAAAAGTGGAAGCCGCTGGCGCTCCAAAATTCGGCACCTATCACCAACAATACTGGCTGGATGGAAATAAGCTGATTGCCGTCGGTGTGGTGGATTTGCTTCCTGGTGGTCTCTCTTCTGTCTACTTTTTCAACGACCCTAGTTACCCATGGTTCAATTTGGACACCTTCTCTGCTCTTTGGTTCGTTAATGCCAACCTCGAAATGCTTCCTTGTGAAAGCAATCCCGTAACTCTATTACATGGTTGAATGACTTTTGTTGCAGGGAAATCGCCTATGTCCGAAATCTTCAAAGAACCTACGGAGAGACAGTACCTGCCTATGCCAATTTACAGTATTACACCATGGGTTACTACATTCACTCTTCCTCCGAGATGAATTACAAGAGTGGGTACTCGCCCTCCTACCTCACCTGCCCTGTGACGTATACCTGGGTGCCAGTAGAGCAATGCACGCACCTGCTCGACCAAAACAAGTACAGTCGACTCTCACGGGCGAATGTAAAGGGTCCGCCACCCATACCTCCGGACAAGGAAGTGACGGTTCAGCTGCCCCTCTCTGAGGAGCTTATATCCGCATTGATTGAAGGAAGCTACGCAGTAGAAGATGATGCAGTAGTCACTACACTGGCTGTTGCCAAAGGAGTGTTATATTCGAGTGATGTGGAGCTCATTCACGAGTGGATCGATTTTGTCAGGGACACTGGAAATATGCGTATTGTCTGTAGAAACTGGGTCGGTATGCTTTGACACTGTGATTTTGCTTCCCATTTGTATTGTCAGCGCCTCGTCATGTTGTATTGCTGATGCCGGTGCTATGCTAAAGAGCTGTTGAAAGGCCTTCCATTCAGTTTGGTCAATGATGGGGATTACTTTGGCAGTGGTTGTTAGAAGAGGAGAAGGTGGCCAGCAAGTATATTTAGTGAGAAGTCTCATCAAATTAAGACTGACTCCATAGTAAAAGGTACGTCTATGTTACCCTTCCCGAGTAGGTTGCCTGACACTAACCGATACTGCTAAATACTTGCAAGTACAGGCCGCGCTTGCCTCTGTGGATTTGGTAGATAAAATTAGCAGAGTGCCGACCTACCTTCGACTGCTTCGCTGAGTCTGCAACCGTGAACGTAGCAGCGACCCGTTTGAAGGCCACCACAAAGGGGCTGGACACTGGCTGGCTGTCGGTTTCGTGCCCCAAGGGTTAGGAAATTGCGGAGATGTACGGTGGTGCCGTAGCACCCAGATATGTGGAGAGCGACGTCTCTGTTCCCTACCGGCACACGCACTAAGGCATCGTATCAATCGACCGGTAGTAGGTTAGATTTTCGTGACAGTTGATGCCCATCCCCCTCGATTGCTCATATTCAGAAAACCAAGCATCAGGCAAGTCTGCTGACATAAGAATGGAATCTTGTCCCTCGATCAGTTGATGTCACGATTTGGCCATCTGGTGAGTAAGATACCCAATACTCCCACGAACTTAGGTGCATCGCGAGAAGCCTTGAGCGATATAGTTGACCTCTTGCAGTTGCTCAAAGCTGTCATCATCGCTTGGAAACCTCGACTGAAGGTTGCTACCGTTGGCCCATAGAATTCGGAGGAACCTTAGATGAGCGCCTGAAAACACAAGTAGGTCATGCGCTAGATCTGACCATAGACAATGACAAGAGTGAAGAGAATAGAGAAATACGACTGTGTAGGCATCCAGTGGGATAGCATGATAACGCACTCTACTGAAGCCTCACTTGAACGGTGTTGAGTGAGTGATGTGAGGCGCGATGAGCGGACCTCGAGGGCTGATGACGACGGCTCCTTGACGGGAAGTATGCTCACTGAACCCTCATCATCCATCTAAGAGAACGATTCAGTGAAGCAAATGTGCCGTCCTAAAGGAGCAGCCAGACATTCATAGGCGACACCAATAGCGATGACACAGACTGCAACGTGACCTCTGGCCAGCACCGTTTCTCAAAGGGCCACCATCTTGGTGGTGGCTACTGTCGTCTCAACCTCATAACCCAAATGGTGCAGAATATGGCTCCACGTGAAGGGATGGTGGTCGCATTGCAGCAACGATTACCGGGATGCGAAAGCGGAGAAGGACGAAAGCCAATGGTGTTATCACCAAATCGCGGATCGGATGTGCCAAGAGGAGAAAACCGATGGTTGAGGAACTGTATTGGACTATTGGATGTGGCTATGACAGCAGCTTAACCAGGTACCGCCAGCAAACGTCTCGTCTTACCCACCGACAATTTACATCACTTTCTACCTGACTCTGCCCAAATAGAGGGTAAAAAAGACACTTGATGGGGCACAACCTCTATTTGAACCATGAAAACCTGCATTAGGTTGAGGGGGAGGGGAATGGGGATTGGCTCCTAAACACGGAAACAGCAGTAGATTTGCTGAAGTCCTTCGTCATCCATACAAATGGCACGTCCAATACTTACTAACTCTTCCAATTTTGCATAAATAAAGCCTATCCACACATGATCTGAGCGCAAATACAGACACCGAAGCTTCTCGGAAAAATCCCCGTTTACCTTAACCGCGTGAAGAGGTGTCCCACATAACAAATATATTCTGTTATGCTCCGTCTTTAAAATGCGTAAACAATAAGAAACATTTCGTTGTTTTGCCAAATTTGATTACTATATAAAATATATCGCCGAAATCCAATTTAGGTAACGGATTTACATGCGAACATATGTATGCTTAGGTAAAAGTGTAAATAAAGTTAAAACAGCAGTAATGTCCACCCAAAAGGTAAAAAAATATTGCGGGCTTGAAGAGTTAAGAGAAGACGTCGAAGGAGAACCCATACTCATTGGTTCCGAATTTTTAGTATTCCTTGTAGGGGACTGAGTAGTACACTTGGGAGAATGCAGACCAACGCCAAACATTTCAACCGTAGCACCTCGCAATATTCAAAATAGGGCAGCGCTTAAAACAAATCAGCCGTTAAGAATCGTAGAAAAAGAATTAATTGTAAAGCAAAATCATGCGCAATACATAGTAATGTCAAAAGTGCAATAAAGCAGTAGTGGCAGAAATGTTATTTATAAACGTGAAACCGCAAATCCTAATAAGGTGTATAAAAGTTCTAAGCGAAATAGGAAATATATGATGTTTATGTTTTTGGCTTTATTTATTAAAAAGTCTTTCGATACTGTGGTGGTACCTGGCCTTCATTTCCATTTTAAATCGTGGGAATTTTGGTGTTATTACTTGCACATACGTGTCACAGTACTACCAGAAAACCGATAGTCAACGTTAAAAGCACCCGATTACCATTGTAGCGTCTCAAGACTTCCTCTAGGGTAAAAGAAGGCATAGCATTAGGGCAGAATATATTCTGGAACCAAAGGGCTTGGGGACCGTTATCGCGGCCCAAAGGCCGGCCAACCGGCTAGTACAAGATGGCCACCCAAGTGACCGGAACTGGTAGTTCGAACAAGCAAAGTATTACAAAAAGGGCTAAAATTTCAAATAAAGTTTTGCATGGCTGCCAGGCGTATTAATAATTTTGGTAGAAGTTACGTGTCACTTTGCTTAAAAACTCTCTTTTAAGCCGCAAAAACTGAGAAGCATTAGGGTCGAATGTGAACTGCGCATTTATAGTGTTGTTGAAATGCATATCCTATAGGAAACTCATTTGCAAGATTCATTCGCATTTGTCATTAAGTCATGGTAGACATGTTTGTGTTGTGCGAGCGTAATGCTCTGTTTGTTTGGGCCGCTGGTTTCGATCACTTAGGTGGCCACATTGTACTAGCCGGTTGACTGACCTCCGAGCCATGCCAGCAGTCCCTAATCCCTCTGTTTCCAGAATATGTGTATTCTGCCCTAGCACGATGTCTTCTTTTACTTCAAAGGAAGTTTCGGAACGCCACATTGGTGGCAGCGGAAAGCAGACCCGACTTTGATGGACTTCTGTCCTGATCCACACCGCTTGAGGCACAGCAATTTTTGAATTGAAAAAATTAAGTGGACATGCACATGCTTGAAATGTTATTTCTTCTTTCCATCTCTCCTTACCTCTTCTTTTCATTATTGGCTGCGTCCGATACATTCAAATGCTTTAGATTTTGCATGAAGTCTTCAAAATGATGGCACTGACAGGCTGAAATAAAAGGATTGGCCAACCGTCAGACATGCATTGTTGCTGTCACCTCTCCATGGCAAGAGTAAAGCCCATTTGAGAACCTTAGTCGGCTTGGAATCCTTCCTTTACCTCAATATTACCCAAAGTAGTTGGGCGATCGTGTGGAGGTCACTTCACATCCTCATAGTACTAGCCCCTCCTCAACTCCAATGTGTCCATGTGCAGCCTCAACCGTCCACATGAAATGTTTTTACTCTGCTGTAAGCAGTCGTTTCATTTGAGCGTGAGTCCCTCGTAAAGCAGAGAAGGGTGTTGGCCTAAAGAGGGAGAACAGACGATAAAGGCTGTGCAATTGTAACTCATTCAACGCAAAGCATCCTACTCAGGTCAACATCAAAACGGTGCCTTCAGTTGTAGTTTGAATGCGTTCCATCTGACGTGGATAACAGCCCAACTAGCACTGACAACCATAGCGATATTGGACGAAATTTTTCGACATCTCATCTTGGTCTCGCGACCATAATCTTAGAATGGAGATCAGTTTGGACAGTCCACACTTAAATAATGGACAGATAAGCCCTGGACACGGTAGCAATTATTGCAGACACTGGCATCACCTAGTAAGTTGGTGGGTTTGAAGTTCAATCAGCAACTTGAGCGATGGCCATATTAACCCCGTACTTCCTCCCCACTCCACATTCAACCCCTCGGAGACATGATCAACTAATCGAACTGTTAGATTGCTTGTCAGCTAGCCAACCATGAATAGTGTGGCGATAACCAAAGATCACGCTTTAGCTACATTGAAGGATCCGCGTGGGGTGCATGAGAGGTAGGAGGAGGAGGAGGAGAAGGAGCTGAGTTGACAACACTACCGACCTCCTTCAATTGACAGTCCTAGTCATCTCTCCCTTTCAGATGTCTTACATACAAACCTTCTGAAAGCCGCTTTCTGGTATAGCTGCTTATACTACTCTAGTAGGCATCGCATGGTGAGTTTTCTCACCGCCATTTGCACAACCGTCTCCTGAGCCATCATTCCTCTCAGTTCCATATACTCAATCCTCGATATATGGATATTGTCAGTGGTGTCTCTGCGACACCGAATTCGAATGAGGATAAAAGTTGTCACGAAGAAGATAAATTCCTTCCATGTGGATGCGGTCGGGAAACCTAGATTTCCTTACTTAACCATTGTCATTCACCTTCGAATCGAAAGTGTGCCACTTCATTATCCACTCCGTTCTTCTGATTACCAAAGAATGACCCCGTCTGCTTTGTCTTTACTCGATCCATGGGAGTTAAGTCTTTAAAGACAAATGCGATAAACTAAAGTCGAGATTACACGAAGGACCGAGATGTATGAAAGGTAGGCAAGTTGGACATGCATCAATTAATTAGTGCAAAACTAGACTGCTGTTGATATCATTTGTAAACTGTTTCAATCCACAGCTGTGTGTTAACACATCCACAAAAGTTTACAGTAGGTTTGCCATTCACCTTGTCCTTCTTGGACTTCACCCCTTCGGAAGGAGTGATATGATGCTAACTGTCAGTAGAGCGATCCAGTTGATGGCAAACAATGTTTCTATAACAATGCATTCCTTCTACCAAGTTGACGTCTGAGCTGCTAACCAGAGTCAGCTAAATTGCTCGAGACTTCTCTTGAACCACTCAAGCCTTCCAAGGCGAGATGGCATGAGGACACACGCACACTGCCAATAATAGCATAGCGTATGGAAAGGTAAGATACACACACCTCGACCAGCAAAACCAAAAAAAACTCAAGCTTACGAATAGAAGAGCCTAACCTAGATTACACAACAGGTCTGTAACCCTCCTTCACAGTTCCACGCTCTCAGCCTTTGTGCGTCACCATCGCGATTCACTATTTTTATTTCAACGAGGCAATGAGTGGGAGAAGGGAAGAATGGGAGAGACGAGGCACTAACCAGTGCCCCAGAGAGGACTGTTGAAATGTTTATGTTTACGTTCCCCTCGACTGCTTCCGTTCTACAAACCAATCGTCAGAGGCCTTTGTGCAATCACAATCGCTCGCTCTCCACTTTTGCTTCCAATTCACCCTGTGCTCGTATAGATACATCCTAAGACATTCATTCTTACCAGCTCGCCTCAAGGGACTTGGTATCATCACGAGAAGCTGTTGTCACAGCCGTCAACTCGAGAAAAGCGATGCACCCCTTAGGATGCATTGTTTTTTAATCGCTTGGAAAATTCTACTGATAGCTACCACCGCTGGCTATTATTCATGAGTATTAGGTGTGGCGGAATAGAACCATTCCATTCTGGCCAAAGAATTCGGACTCTTATTTAAGCTCATTGCAAGTTAATGACAAATTGGATAACTGATTACCGTGCGGTGGACACCCAAATGCATTAGTGGGTCACGCATTTGACCTGACCTGAGACAATGCATAAATGCATAGCGATAAGGTTGGTAGCGTGGAAAGAATGCGGATGGGCTGACAACTCTTGACTCAAGAACGGGCAATTACCCCATACGACTAAGCTGAAGCCACTTTCAAACAGTCTTTATCCACATTGGTGCCGAGGCAGGCTCCATGGAGGGTGGGGCTGCCTCTTCGTACGCCGTTTCCAGTTGCAGTGTCAGAAGTTTACCAACATTTCCATAGAAGTATATGCAATGGCTCTTGCATTTATCTCGTCCTCGTTGGCCATGGAACGAGTGGTGTGGGGTAAGACGAATGGGCCTGGAAAGTAGATGACGATTGTCGTCTTAATAAAAGAACAGTTTGACTGAGGAAATGTGCTGACATGAAGAAGCCTCCATGCGTTCATCATCACATGATAGCAAAACTGACAGATCTATTCGTCAGTGGGAAACATGTCTTTACTTATCCACTCTTCAGCATCAACAGCAATCTCAGCTACAGCAACGATGCAGACCTAAACGTTCCCGGAAAGGTCTCAATCCCCATCGCAGTCATCATCAATGTCGTGGTAACCACCGCCGTCAGGCAGCTAGATCGGATGTCGAAGTGCTATTGCGCGAGCTGAACAAGCACTGACCAGTCCACTAACAATCCAACAGACCTGATCGGTCCCATTTGTATGCCTGCACACTTTCCTATGACTTTGCTAGCACCTGTTTGCATTCGTCTCTCAGCCCAGGCAGATGCATTGCAGGTTCCGAGAAAGTTACACCTGTGTATCGTTGTATTTGAGAGGTAGGGCGTCCCGACCATTCTTACCTCACACCAACTGGCCTGACTTGACCAAACCATCTGCATGCTCAACGAACTAATGCAGCAAATATGCTAACGTATCAGAGTTACCTAAGACCCGTAGTCTTATAAGTTGTTCGTGTCTAGTGGGTTTGTTAGGCTCTCAACAACCCACCACCCAGTCAGACAGCTGGATCAAGACTTAAACAAACTCGACAACTAATCCATATCTTTGGGCAACTTTTTGTTCCCACTCGTGCTATGTGGTGCATCGTGAGGCGAGAGCATCCCACCACGCATTGAAATGCAACTACGCCTCCTCCTACAACACAGAGCCATTAATCCAGATGTTATGTTAAACCTACAGCACACCTACACCACACTCTCCTTCTCCTTAGTATCGCATTCCATTGCCCCATTTGCCCCCAACACCTAAAGCTAGTAAATGACTAGCAAAGACCCCTCAAATTTAATCACATACTGAACAGAGGCTCTGTACTAAGTAATATCATCATTTTCTTTATTTGCTGCGCTGTGTGCATGTCCGCTGCAGCCATCTGGACCTCAGGCCTCACTTTGCCCAGATCGTTCACCATGCCTTGCAAAGCCTTCCCACGCACGCAAATTTCAAATCCTTGTCTTCGTTCTTACGAGGTGACGAGCCAGCGACGCTACCATTCTCACAGTTTGGTGACGCGATAACATTGTCGGAAAGGAAATTGCTTCGCGTAGTTTCACCTCCCGTACCACTGCAATACAGTGAAACTAAGCTCGGCAGGTTCAACGCCATCACAACGTGAAAATTATCGCAACATAGCAATAAAACCGAGTTCCGAGTTCTCCGAACATACTCATCTATCAAACCTGGACCAACCGGCTGCAAAGATTCCCCTCATTACTAAGATCTTCATCATCAAGACATCTAGGTCTCGACGAGTGGCGTCAATGCATATCAGAAAACGTAGACACTGTAATGGGGTAAGATCCGCTAGCACTGTTGGTCGGTTGGACAGTTAGTTGGTCAGGTAAATGGTTTGGCTGGTCACTCATCCAACGACTTGCGCAACAGCGGAGACAATGATCTGAGCTTTACGTGCAAGGCATGCAGGTCGAGTGTGATGAAGAAGGCGATGTGAGGATTTGTGAGCAGTCTTGGCAAAGTGGTACTTGAGGTGAAGAAGCCTACAGTGAAAAAGAAATGGAGAAACGTATCAGGCAAAGGCTTAAACCAGAGTGCGGTTGGGTGGTTGGGTGAGTGCCATTCGAGCACTCAGACAGCGAAGAAGGCGCTGGAGCATGAGGCTGTGTTCTGGACGATTTCTGTTGAGCGCAGTAATGGCAGCTGAATGTTCTTCACCTCTGGGCAGTTGTCAGCGGAGTTGAAGTTTGCTAGGATTACGAGCACCAACATTATCCAGCCCTCCTTGACCCAACAACAATGTCGTTTGCCTCCTGGCAACCTTGCTATATATACGCTTGTGTAAGTAGTCCTCAATTTTAGGCGAGAAGCGTTCGACGAACAAGCCTCTGGCTACGGAACCGTCATCATCTGCCTTCGAGGGAGACGGGTACTCGCTAAAAAAGCATGACCCTCATAACTGCGCCTAGTTCATCACATTACTAATAAAGAGTACTCACTGCTTGCTCCCATTCTACTTGTTGCAAAGAAATTAAGGCAACCCTTCCCCTCCTTGGAACCCTCTTCCCCAATGGGGATCTAGTTCGTTGTAGAGTGGGTTCAGCAGACTACATGATGCGCCGCATTTGTCACACTGGATGACTGCTTGGTCATGAAATCTGCAAAACAACCCATTACTCTTCCAAGTTGCTAACTCTAGGGCCACTGCAAGAGGTAAGCTGACTTGCTAGAGGCTTTTCGTAAACCACTCAAGCGTTCTAAGGTGAGCTGACAAGAAGTACACGTTGAGCTCGTTGCAAGTTTAACTGACTGCAAGCCATCTATAAACCGAAGGCCAAGAACCTGCTTTAACGCTTGAATTTACTTTGACTTTTCCCTCTGAGTTGCCGAGCCTTTTTTAGGATAGTTAACACCAAATTCCACTTCTGGCTTTTCTTTGCTTGATCTGCGGCCAAGCCGTTTCCCTGGCTTGCGTGCTAGGCGCAAGTGATGGAGAGATGTGAAGCCCTCTGGACAAGCTGGGTAAAGCAAGACGTCATGTCAAATACTAAATGGAGTTAGAAAGCCAGGTGACATTCCATTGATGCGATTGATCTGCCAATTGTAGATCGGTTACGGTGCTAGCGACTGTGCCACCTCGTCTACGTTTAATGGAGAGTGTAGACACCGCCTCTGCCAAACAAATGCTTAAGGGCATTGTGCAAGTGTGTATCTTTTCTGAAGATGGGTTACTTTAGGCCTCGTTCAAGCGGTTTTCTACATGAGGTGTCGATGTAACTAATCACTTAATCGCAATCCTATCACAACTGACGAAACCGTTTTTAATTCCGAACCAGAACCACTTAAGATTGAAACGAGGGAGGAAGAGTAGATCGCTCGTGTGCTGTTGACTTCCTCCGTGGCTACGTACCACTCACGACAACGAACAGATCCAGAGATACTGATGTGGTTCATGCTGGAAAGTACTCGCAAGGCTATGCCCAGACCTACTTACTGTTTCCTTTCTGAACTCGTTCAGATTTCTAGAACCGGATTCGCCTACAATCTGACCCACAGTCACCCACACACATTCCGTTGACACCTAATTCCCCAAAGTTGTTAATCACCAATCTCCCATCCCCTAACTAACCGATGCTAAAGTGTCCTTTCATGCTTTTCTGCTTTGAATGGCAGACAATTCAACAGCTTTTCCGCATAGCACCAGCATTGCAACATGAAAAGGCGCTGGCAGTGTGGATGAAAAGCAAACCGGCAGTCTCAAGTCACACGATTTCATTTTGTACGCCTAATGTGCATGCTTCCAGCGTTCTTGACAAACCGACCCACTGGCTGACGAGGTCCAGCTCCATCTCAGGCGAACCCTCCTTAGCGGCAGCCAGTACGGTGACTGTTGCCTCTTCTTCCACAACAAAGTATCCTTCAGACATTGCGGATGTCAGAGGCTTGGAGAATTTCAGCTGAATGTTCACTTCATCGTGAGGACATATGGTTAGCGAGTGCTCTTTAGCATTCCCTGCGAGTCCACTGTACTAGCTTCGGTCGATCAGGATTTAGCACTCCTTTTATGATTACCTAGGCCCGCCTCTGAAGGTAGGCGAGGTGTGGAGGCGAATGTTCAGTTTGGATAAGGTGGGCGTACTAGCCCATGAAATTATGCTTGAAGTTGGCATTAATGGGTACAGTCGCGGTATGATCCCATGATTTGAAAAGGAGTTTTTGCCACATCGTGTGCTTCTTTTCACTTCTCTAGCATTTGTAAGGCAATGGGTAAACAAAGGGGCTACAATCTCTAGGATAGCAAAAGGAAAAAGACAAGATCTCTTCTAGAGGGCCTCCCGACTGTAACTCTTAAAATCATTTTGCAATTTAAGTACTGAAATGCAGCTTTCTATGTGTGAAGGGAGGTTGAAGACATAGATTGACAGTGCAAACGACCTCATCCCTACTAACAGTCCACATCAACACCATTTATGAGTGCCATCTAAACACACCTACCAAAAGGCTATTTTCCCGAGTAGCAATTTTATTTATCCAGTAAGTAGAGTTTACTGGGACAATAACATCTACCTATCGCATTCCACACGTCTGCCTAATCCCAAGGTTGCATCCTAATTATCGCTACCACAAGGAGGACAAAATCCCTTCCAGTGGGTTTGGAGGTCTCGGAGGTGAGGAGAGAACGACAGCTGTCTATGTCAAATAAGGCAATATCTAGCATTACCATCCCAGTGATAGCGCCGTCGATGGTTATTGAATGCTCCTAAGTGGCGTGCACCCGAGTCGCCAGAAAAGACTAGCGCTATCTGTTCCACTAGCACTTCATTGTTAATGCCACTGTGATTTATGCTATGGCAATGAGGCAGAAACTTGTTTCACAGCAAAAATGAACGACCAGATTGATCGAGGTAGCCATCTAGGCCCTTAAAATGGCGTAATTTGACCTTACAATTGAGTTAAATCTATAGGTCTGGCCATACCCTCATCGATTTGACAGGATTTGACTTTGGAATCCACCTAGACAGCAGTTTATGTCCTCAGAATGACATCGATTGACAATGAGCTCGACATGGAGAGATGTCTGTGGTTTCGTAATGGCATCGTTTGCCTTGAAGCCTATCTAGGCTTACTTGCAGGTCATATGGTGACGATATTTAAGCTTGAATACGAGCTGAACTAACATCATAGGGTCATAAAATTGACCTAAGTCGATATCTGGGGTCCTAAAATAACGTCATTTCACCTTTAAGGCAGTGAAGGAAAAGTAGAATAAATAGGAACACATAGTTACGTCGCGTTTCTGAAATGCGCTATTCCTAGTAGACAGAAGAACTGCATAACTTGACAGATGTAAACAGATTTCTTCCATTTTCCTTTCAAATTCTACGCTCTGCTTTTGGTAGATGTGACGTTTGATCAACCTGACTTGTAAGTATCTTTTTCCTCTTTCCTCTAAGAGCTGATGCCAAAGTAGATTCCATGCTTCTCTGCACTGATAAAGCGGACCTTTTAATAGCTCTTCCACGTAGCATCAGCATCATCATTGCAACACAACAAGGCTAACTGACGAGGTCTAATACCCTCTAAGACAGCACGCCATCAGCATCAGCCAGTATGGTGACCATTGTGTCTTCTTCCACTGCACAATGTCCTTTAGACAATGTTAATACCGAAGCCTTGAAGAAGGGGAGACGAATATTCGTTCCGTCGTGCTGGAATGGGACTGGTGGGTCCATTTCGTCCTTGTGTGCAAGGCGACTGTACTTGCTTTGGTCGAGCAGGGGACAGGAAGAGCAAACATTCAGCCCCGTAAGAGATCACGAGCACACTGAAGTTGAAAGGCTGGCACGACGTGAATTCGATGGCACTAATGCTAGTTGGTCACGCTGGCTATGAGGTGTGGCCCGACTAGTAGGTGAGGCAATGGCGAGTCGAATGCATGGATTCGAGACGTGACTAAAACAGAGGCGACACTGCGTCCCTCCAGCGCTGTGGAATTAGCTGGCCTGGTGGCTGACAAGCAAATTGGATGGTTCTCTTACCCAATCAGAGGCAGTCAGCTAACCGTGGAATGCATGATTACCTGTTGGGCTGTTTGCATACCTGTCATCAAGCCAGTCAACTCAAACTTCACCCAATTTTAACCTCAGCTACTAAATCAACATCAAATGGTCTGAGGGGGGCGTCAAATGATGTTCAAGACAGTGTCTTTAACATATTTGAAAGATATGTTTTTATAATGTGAGAGACGCTCAATGGAACATTGAAGAACTAAAGAACTAAGAAACGAGGCGCAGTCTTTTTGCATCCTGTAAAGTACATCGATTATGCCGTGGTGCAATTCAAGTCATAGAAACATTTCATTGCTCTTCAATGACGTGTGAGGAGGTGTAAGGTGGTGCACAGGTACCGTCTACATCTTCTCTAGAGAGACACTAACCAGTGGAGGTAAGCGATGGCATCGATAAGATCTAGGAGATCGTGATGCTAGGAATGTTTGCAATCCCACCGAATTCCCAGTCTGCTGACAACCACTCAAAGGCCAATAACAATCACTTACTGGTCAGAATGACCACTGTGTCATTCGTCGATGGCGAGAGATCTGCATCTTTACCTCAACAATTGTCCAGAGAATCGGATTTTGCCTGAATCATTACCTCGCGGATGCCTCATGCTTACGGTTTCGATCACCACTGACGAGGATATAGCCTCCAGACGGAGGCTATCTGTTATATTGTGTGCAACTCCTGGTCGCAATATTAGCAGCGGTGTGCCAACACATCTGCATAGGTGGGGTAGTGTATGCATGGAGGCGACTTTATCCGTCATTGGTGAAGCGATGAACGAGGTAGCGCGATGGATACAGGCGCAATCAGAGAAGAACTAGTGCCGCTGCTGTACCCCGAATGTCTCTATGATCGGCGCTGCTGCAATCAGACATAGACGCAAGCACACACATCGGTCTGCCAACTTTAACAACTAGATTGATTACCTAATAGTCCACTAATGTTGATTATGCTGTAGCCAGTTCTTTGTATTGGCTCTCATGCAGCATGTATTTATTGGAATAAATAGTCCTCTTACTTGAAGTGATGCTTTAAGTTGGCATAGGTGGGTACATTTGGCGTTTCAGTGGCTTATTGATGATGTCGAACAACGGATCTGTCAGTGCAATGTCATTCAGTGCCCACCTGTCCTTCACTCAGCTTACCAAAGAAAGGAGTAGCTAGACTGTGGTCCTTTACTCAATCTCGTCCTCCAGCTAACCCATTATGATGTCACAGATTTCTCACTAAACTTTACTTCCTCGGCCTTTATTTCCTTGTAATGAGTAGAGTGAGAGCAAGTAGCAAGCACTCCTCTTTAGTGATGCAGTGAATGAGGCGGAGTGATGAGAGTAATGCTGGTTAAGAGAGTAACCTTCAGACTCGAAGGTGAATGACGACGGTTTTGTGCTGAGAAGAGTATTCACCGAACGCAAGTCGCCTAACATTGAGAACTCCTTATCAAACATACATATAGCAAACATGTTGACGTGCACTAGCAACCTAAAGTTGCTTTGAAATATACGACGGTGTCCTTGATTTCCCCTAGAAGATGTGGAGAGCCTGGAACAGTAGTGCCAATGATGGTGGGATAGGCGTCTCATTTCCCACCTCTTGTCCGTCTAGAGTTCTGTGCTGTGTCAGTATGCTGAAATGACATCTCAGCGAATGCCGCACACCCAAAACTTCGATAAAGAAATTTACAAATGGAGGGATTGCTCTGAACAGCCATGGACGCCCCTCTCTGATAGAGAGATGCTAAGAAGTGATTTGGTCAATGTTTGGCTGACCTAGGACGCGAGTTAAGCAGCTGGCTGGCCCGTTAATGGGAAGACCAGCAGTGCGACAAGCTACTCATTAGTGAGTTAGTAGCTGTGTATTGAATATTAACTGTTCCTTGGGGTATTGGATTTGCCTTTTATGTGAACCGGTAACTAGTAGGTCCAGATTGTTTGTTGGTCAATGATTTAGCCGTTAAGTAGTTTGTACACTGGAGAAATTGACTGTGCTAGAGGCTAGCAGTGCAAGGAGTTCTGAGGAGGGTCGTCTTTATTTCTGTCGCTATCCGCTTCCATGAGTGCCTTGAACGCTAGAAGCAATCAAATTACCCTCTTGGCATTGCTTTTACCCCTTGACAAATCGATGATCAACCGTAGACCTGATAGCAAGCGTGCCTCCTTTGACGTGTCAGCTGGCTTCTGTATCATGCGTGACCACACTGTGAGGCAGGAATGTGGAATGGTAGTATCTGCGGTGTTTACCGGACGCAGACGAACCCTTATGGACCATCACAAGTATGTCTAGTTCGAGGCTTAGTATTTTCGATACTCGGTATTAAGTGAATTTACAAAGACAGGAGTGACAGTGAAGCACGAAGGCTTGACGCTCATCTAGAGACATTGACTCCCTTACACCTTATAGCGAGTGTGGCTCATTTCACATGCCAACAGGTAATATGTTCATCAAAACCACATTAAACGGGATTGAAATAATTTGGGTATTGCACAAGTTGTCAAATGGTTGACCAACCTGTCAACGAAACATTCAGGTGACCAACCAATTGATTCACGTCTTCATCTGTCTTCACTTTTACGCCATCTGTGCTGGCAAGTCGCTACTTAAACCAACAAGAAATGTACTCCCATATCGGTTGGAACAAACTAGTCGCTGCCTCTCCTCTTCCATCCTCTAAATGCCAATCGGTCAGCCAAATGTGCTATGGTCAACAGTGCCTCTATTCCCAACAGCATTTCTCCAGTAGAAATGCACACTTACTGCAAAGCTTACTCCCACCTCGCCACAATTCTTTCCCAAGGAACAAAGAGAGACATCATAGTGACGAGGTCATACTATCTTAAGCAGAATTGGCCAAATGATTTCAAGCCACTGATGGCAACAAGGCTGGTTAAGAGTTGTGTGCTGTGTCTTTGTGTCTCTTATGGCAATGCTCTGGCCAGCACCACCAACAGCACTTAAAATAGAGCCTTCAAAACAGACTGGCAGTTTTGTGTGACTGGCTGGTCCAGTCTGTGGGTGAGACAGCCAGCCAGTTGGAAATCGCTCTACCACTATTCACGTGATTTATGGAAAGGCAACGAAAGGAGGCGTTAGTGGAAATGCCTTCATCTATGCTAGGTCGTAAGGCACCATTCACGCAGGTGCAATCCTACCACAACTGACGAAACACTACCACTCGAGGCTGCGTGGGCTGCGCTGACTTCAGTTGTCCCCTCTTGTCAGGTGAGATTCTTCTTTGATGACGTGATGAAGGGACAGCGTGAGGAGGGTGATGCTCGTTCAGAGAGAACACTTTTACATAGAAGAGGAACGACCGTGATTCCGCAAAGAGAAGCAAGTTTGCCAAATGTTTCTTGACAAGCCAAGAGGCTGCAAGTTCATCTCTGGTAATGGATGACGCGTTAGACAATCTCGTAGCTCTCTCCGGAGGTGCGGTGTGCCACTACTTTCCCACAGAAGCACCAGCTTCGTTGATAGCGAAGGTACTGCTCATCGTCTCTAACGACTATCTCTCCTTTGGTGTTATGATGAACGAGACAGGGTGATGAGGATTGCACTGGCTTTTAGAGTGCCTTTCTCTCATGATGGCGAATGACGATGTTTCCCTAGCATGATCGGTGTTTGCCATACGCTTTTCGTCTAAACCTTAAGGACTACCTAGACAAGTTTATAAATAGCGCATATGCTAACGTGACGAAGCGATTGGCGACCCGTCTCCATTAGTAAATGGGGAGGTATTCAATTGGGCGCGTGTTCCTGTGTCACCACCTTTTAAGGCAGACGGTTGAAGTGTAACGGCAGGGCCGATTGAAGCAGGAGTGGCTACAAGAGAAAATGGCGCCTTTGGCTCCTCACGTCCCTCCTCCTCCTGCTTTGCCCACACACGGTGAGGCTGCTTATCAGTAACGACGAAACATCTGGCTCCTAACGGCTAATATGGGACTGGAAGGGTACAAGTGGAATGAGGCCTCAGATACACTCGGCATTCATTCAACTCCTCTCTACATCCTCTTGGAGAGGCCTCTTGTCCCACGTCGGTGCGTTCTATTCTCTCATGAATGCCATCGTGTTTAAGCCCAAGCGAATCCTTGCATATTTTACAAGGACTATGACAGAGTATGCACATGTGTCACATGTGATGGATAAAGGTAAACAGGTTGTTTTCGGTTTACGGCTTCTGGCACGTCAATGAAGGCCATTTGGAGGCTACTGTGGCTCAAAAGCACACCGACCACGAGCTTTCCCTTTGTCACGGGAATGAAAGGTGAGTGTGTCATACATTTTAATGGATTTTCTATGAGAAGGGATTGAACGAAGAACAAAAACCTAACTACTGTAGCCCACCTATACCGCCTTTGTCTTCTCTTCACCGTCCCTATCCTACTTACCCTATGGCATGACCGCATGATTCAAAAAAGAGTTTTTCTCAGATTGTGCGCTTCTTCTTAATTCTCCTGGACTCGCAAAGTATTGAGTTAGAAAAAGGGCTACAATCAGTGAGGACATGATAGATAGTTAAGGAGCGAAAGCGACCTCCTGCTTCCACTCTTCTAATCGCATGGGAATGAAGGCCAAGGAGGGAAAGAAAAATGAATGTGCTGACAAATCGTTGCTATTATTTACGGCAATTGTATATTGAAGGATCACCTCCTCTCTCTGGAGGCCGTTCCTGCACCAACGCTGATGGACACTATTAGAAGGAGGCACATTGAGGTGGTGCAATCGGATTGTAGTGGAAATTTCAGCACTGACAACCTCTAGCACAAGCAAGCAACTTCACGACTAGATTGCTGACCAACAACCATTCTGGACCAAACATTAACTCAGTTTGCATGTCGGACCGCTGGTCTAGCGATTAGTGGACTAGGGTCTGGAACCACGGCAGGAGACCATAAATGCTTTGAACATCAACCTTCATAACTGCCCCGTTCATCATGTTACCGGTTAAAAGTACTTGCTACCTGCTCTCACTCTACTCATTCTGAGGGAATGAAAGTCAATTCTGTCAACACTTCAAATGTCTTCTAAAGGACAAGGGTGGACAAAGGACTACAAACTAGCTACTCCAACTGCGAGTAACACACACCTGCCTGCCCATCTACGTCAGCAAGAAAGGATGTTCTTCTGGTCAAGTGAGTGGCACAATTCAGTGGGTTAGTAAAGGGAGGGGATTAAATAGGGACCACATTATGGCCAACTTAAGTGCGAGTGGCACACACCTGTCTGCCCATACCAGTCGACAAGCGAGTACATTTCTCTGATAAGCTGAGTGAACGACTGGTAGGCATAGGAAGACGTCGGGTGTACTGATTCACCGTCCGCCATCAACATCAGTTCACCGAGACGTCGAAAGCGCTACGTGGCTTGCTCATCGATCATCAGAGTGAAGATGACAATAACTCCACTTCAGCAAAATTATAAATGTTTGACAATCCGAGCATACCTACGGAGAGGTAGTACCTGTCTATTCCAACTTCAAGCCGAACTTAATGGGATGCTACGTCCATTCTTGCCGCAAGACAAGCTACAAAGCAGAATATTGGCTCTGTTTCTCCGACTGCATGGGTGTCCATAGAGGACTGCTAGCCCCTGCTCGACCAGAGCAGGTACAATCGACTCGCACACAAGGATGAAGAGAACCCACTAATCACATCGCGCTACGATGATGTGAGCATTCAGCTCCTTTGTTCTGGACTCTGACACCTGTGTTGTCTGAGGGACGTCTTGCAGTGGAAGAAGATGCGATAGTCACCACATCGACTGAGGCTGTTGGAGTGTTGTCCTAGAGGGATCTGGATCTAGCCAGTCGGTGGATCGATCTTGTCAAGAATGCTGAAGACATGCGCATTAGCTATACGAGTCAGTCCCGTATAATTTTACACTGTGGTTTTGCTTCTCGTGTGCATTGCCATCGCCTTGTCATGTTGCTGTGTTGGTGCTGATGCTATACGAAAGAGCTGTTGAAAGGTGTGCCATTCTGTGCAGAGAAGTGTGGAAGCTACTTTGGCATCGATTAGTAAGGGAAAGAAGGAAGGGTAATGAAATAATTAAGGTAATCAGGTGTCACATCTAATTAAGCCTGTTTTCACATCGAAAGGAGGAACGTAAGTGAAGAGGTGAATGGACCACCTTCATTTCACTCATGCTGAACCAGTTGCCAGGATCCACGCCCTTGCAGTCCAATGTATATGGGCGACAATGGGCTGGAAATTAGGTTAAACTAATCCCAAAAATCTGCTAGAGGTGGTCGGAATTGGTAGAATAAGTGTAAGGAGGAAACAGAAAGTGAGTCTGGCCATTAGCCTCCCTAGTGCCTTCTAGCAATGACCACACCAGCATCTGGAGATCTGTTAGATGTCGTGAGTGGTGTGCGGCAACGGAGATAAATGTGCACCATACGGTCCATCCATTTGTCCTCTCCCATTTGAGCTCGAGTGGCTTTGATTTGACACCAGACACAGTGTCGCCAGTTGTGTTATAACAAACCGTTCCCCTCTAGTCCCCTTCAATTCCCCTAATGCCACTTCGTCATACAAATGAGCTATGATGGCGCTCACTCTTACCACTTCACGCTCCCAAGAAACGAAAGACAACATCACACTCGTACACAATACATGTCTATTCAACACACTAACGATGGGCCGAGGGTACAGTGGTAAGGCAAACAAATGACTAATGTGACGCACGGATCCATTCTCCTTTTCCCGACACCGTCCGCCGTGGTCCTTCGGTGATTGTACAATTTCCGCACCCTCCTCCTCATCCACATCCTTCACAGTCATGTATTGCGAATCCACTCAACGGAAATGGTGAAAGATAACTTCATAAATGTGGGATAAATTAGAAGCATTGATTTATTCCAGAGATCGCATTCAGCCAGCTCGCAGCGCCGAGGCATGGTAAGGCACTAGCAACTATGACTGCTGAGCATCTACTAGCAATAACAGCAGCAACGATGGACACAAGAAACACCCACTACAAAGGCAAATGGAGACGGAGGGAGAGGAAGGGAGAGAAAGAGGGCAAAATAGGCGTCAGTTTTGGGACTCCTAGAAGCTATGCACTTCCAACTCGCGAGAACGCACAGGTTTCGTAAAGCCCATGAAGACAGTTGGCTGGTGGATGGCGTACACATTCCAAAGCCACATCTTGTACACCCCCTAAGGCAAAACAAAGGGAGAAGGTGGATGGAGAGGGAGGTAGTACTGAGTCGGAAAGATGGATTGAGAGAATGACAGGTGGGCCGGTCCATCAGTCGGTGTACAGGCGGGTAGCTAGATAGGCTGATAGGAACGAAGTACATGGGGGAAGAGAGAGAAGGAGGGATAGCGGAGAGAGGGGAAAAGGGATTTCGCCAACATCAGGGCAAGCGATGGGCAATCGTGAGTCAGTTGTTCCCTTTTAAACGCAACGACCACAACAACGAATGGCATGGTCCCTTCCGAACAAACAAATCAATGAGATGCCTCAGACGCCGGAGAGGGTTGGCCAAGGCGCCCCAACAGTCCGCAGTGGCAGCGGACGAAGCACAGTAAGACTAATAGCCTTACTCAAAAACTGCACAATCCAGAGGACCACTCTCCTGTTAACCACACACACCTTAGCGATGCAGCCAGCGATGCAGGAGAGAAGGTAAAGAAAAAGAACCCACTTGAAGGCCGATAAAACTGCGTCGCACCAACCCACACACCTACCTACCTACCTGCCTACCTACAGGCCCCCAAAAACAGTGCGCTCAGCGCATCCACCATTCAATTTAACTGCACCAAGCACTGCAGTCACGCCACACGTCAACAAAACCACCCTCCTCACACACCCTAAATACTCACTAATGCCCATCACCATCATCACCACCACCGCCACCACGACCAGAAGCCACCCACGCACACCAGAGAAGTCGACCACCGCACACCTCAGAAGTGATGCTATTGCAGCATGTACAAGGCAGAGCAATGCACCACAATACATCACAGGGCAAACACTTTCAAAGCAGCGCATGCAACCCTGCGTCCACGCCTTCCATAGCAAGAAAACAACTCGCCCACTTCGATAAGTACAGCTCCAACAACAGCAACAACGACATCCACACTCCCGTGTCACACATAGCTGAGTAGCACCAGCAGTAGCAGTGGAGCAAACGAAGAAGGCAGGGTCGACCTCCCCACCACTCCCCATATCCATCACATCACCAACGCCACCACATCTCGCAGCAGCAGCAGCAGCAGCAGCAACGGTAGTAGTAGCCGACTGCCAATCCAATGCTGATAGTCGTCTGCAAAGATAGTCCAACTCCTGTCAAGTTCACAACACTCGCAAGTGCACACTCCCTCCTCACCAGACAACCAGCATCCGAAGCGGCTACAAGTGAGGAGACATCTATCTACTGTCACATCCAACCACCAATTGCATCACCGCAAGCATGCGAATGTAGAACGCATTAAATGCAGTAGTAGCAGTAGTAGTAAGCACAGGAACAAATCCCACTCAACAGTGTGCTCAACACTACGTCTGGTGATGATATCGAACAAACGAACCTACCAGTTGGTTCTTCTACTTCCTCATCCTCTTCCTCTTCTCCTCCTCCTCCTCCGCCTCCTTTCTCCCTCCAGTCGCATTTTCCAACGCCTCTCTCTATGCCTACCTCCTCCTCACCCTACCCCTCCTCCTCCTGCGCAGATACATGCCTTCGCCTCTTCAGCACACTTCCTGTCGTCAGCGTCCGGTGCCAACTTACACCCGACTTGCAAACAGACAAAAATGAACCAGTCAACACACCTCGTCCAACCCCTGCCAAACGCCAAATAAATTAACCACAGACTAATGAAAATGCCACCATCACACACACGCACACACACACATCTCCTCCAACTGCGTCAACTTTGTCTTTGCCTATGCACGCACTACACGCGATTCGGCATTTCGAGGCCACAAATACTGCACACTCACTAATATCTCTGATGCACACAATAGCGTGCAATTCTCATACAAACTGAGGCAAGTCATGCAGCCCTGCTTTCATGCAAGCGAGCATGCCAACGCTCCTCCATTTCTAACCGCAGTCCATGAAAGTCTACTACCACAGCCCTCAAGGCAAACACTTCTGAGTACCCGAGTTGCCACTGCTCCCTCCTCTCTGGGCCAATCCAACAAACAGACACAAACTCAGGCCACAGCTGAACCCACCTTCAAGCATCCACTGAGGTGCATTACACTACACTACACTACACTACACAAGCAAAAGGCACAACGCAACATCAAGACCTGCACTTTCAACCAGTAGGACAAAAGCCAACGAACAACCGTTAAATACATTGCCACAACAGCCGCAATTAACCGACCAAAGCATTCTACAGCAGCACAAAAGTGTACAGAAGGGAGACCAACAAACAAACACCCATACACGAAACAGGCACTCATCAGTGAGAAAATGGTGAATGTGGAGAGGGAAGTACTTAGCAAAGCTAATAGTGCCCTCATCTATTTAGCCCCTACTGAAATATCAAACCATTTAGAAGGAGACAAAGCAGTCCCAGTTATTCGCTAGACGTGTTGTCCACTAAAAACCAACGCGATTAGGCAGTGCAAATGGAAAACAACAAGTCTTGACAGCAACTCCAGCCACTTCCTTAGCCCCTATTCTGGCAGTGTAAACAGGTGAGGAAAGTAAATGCACGCATATAATAGGTACTTATTCGTGATAAAATACTACAATGCTGCCAAGCAATTGAGAAGGACAGAACTCTTCCTAACCAAACTACACCTCACTATTCAAAGTTCATCGTCATTGAGAGGACAAACCACTTACAAGACTACCAAACAGTCATCTACTGCGTAAAGTACTCTGCAGTGATAAACTGACGTAAGTGGGCATTGTAGTTGGAAAACTAAACGTCTTAACAGCTACATCATGAAGCTTTTGTGTTTACTCCAGCAAGTGGGTGCATAAAGAGAGGTAACTGACACTTAAGGGGCCTGCAACCACACAGTAAGCCCAAACCAAAAAGGCACCAAACACTTACCAGATGTCCCAATTCTTCGTCAAATAAAGCCGCATTCATCGATATCAATGACCCCAAATTACACACCGACCACGGCCCCACTCACACCCACAAAACTAAACAATTGCCTCAGCACGCATTCGACAAAACAAACAAACGAACTGTCAATGAAGTAATTCTTTGCAGGTTGATAGTTGCCACTGGTACCAACCAAACACTTTTTTGTTTGAGTTAAATGAAAGGCGTAAACACACAAAGGAAAAAAGACTGCGTGGGGATAGACGAGAGAGTCAGCAGTACATTAGAAAGATTTATAAAAAAATGCAAATGTTATTATAAAATGCACAAACAAAATCAATGCAGGAGACTTGCAGAGCAGGAGGGTCTACCTATGCGATTCATTGTGTCTGAGGGTCCACAAACTGTGGGTTTACGTTGTTGAGGCATCAGTGTTAGCCTACGCCGCCTCACACACAAACCCAACCCATCTGCCATGGCCCGCATTTGCTTCACATTGCACCAACCCGAGTGCAAATGATGCAACTTGTATCAAAGGTCACATTGAGGGAACGCTCAACAATTCAACTCAATTGCGTTTTGCACAGAATCATCTGAACTCTTTGGATCCCATAATAATAAATTATGTAAATGAGAAGGCTAGATCAGCGAGATGTTATCACTTAGCCCCAGACAACGCTAAGGCCATGAATCGCATCTTTATACTGTCACTCTTGCGAGTGTGTAACCGCGCAACCTCGTCTCTCCACACCTCATTATACTACATCGAAAAGAAAAATTTGCCAACGATTGCAACTAATACACCACCACCACCAAAAGTTTACTGCCAATCCCTTCCTTGCGATAACATATGAAATGTTCCAAACAGACATCCCAAATTCTGACTCTAAGTGCAGACATGCCTTAATGATCTTCAAAGCCTCACCTTAAGACAAAGTCAGTAGAAGCATGATTAAACACGTAATTTGTTGCCTGAATCACATGTCACCACTGGGTTTGCAACAATATGTCTTCATTCACTGTAGGCATCTGGTCCCCATGCCTCTCGTTGCCCACATCGCCTACGAAGCCTCACCACAGCCCCATGCACTGGCGCCCAGCCCGCTCCACTCTCACGCACGCACGCACGCACGCACGTGAATTTGAAATCGTCATCTTCGATCCTACGGTCGATGAGTCAGCCGCATCGTCGTCGTCTTCATAATTCCGTGTTTTGCGTATCATGCTGCTGTCGGAGAGAGAAGGTGTCTTCGCAACCTTCTTGTTGGCGTACTGGGGCGTCTTCATAATTCCGTGTTTTGCGTATCATGCTGCTGTCGGAGAGAGAAGGTGTCTTCGCAACCTTCTTGTTGGCGTACTGGGGCATCGTGCTGCTCAGTGTGAGCAGCACATTCAGCCTGCTCTCGTGGTGCTACGCGTGGGGATGTGCCGCGTTCGTGGGCACTGCGTTCGACTGTAGG
>MIEF01007676.1:0-29879 GCA_001870725.1 Taenia solium | reverse complement strand
GTAGCATATCACCGGGATACGCTTCCAGATGCAGGCAGTAGTCCTCGACAAAGGACAACGTACCGACGCGCAATTAAATCTTAATTGTTGGACGTTCTACAATATGGGCGCCAAAGGGGTTGTTTATCAACCTCATTCGTCCCGTGTTTACTACCAAGAAATGCAGAAATCCCCGAGCCTGGTCAGATGACGCACATGTACCCATGATTATTGATTGACGCCAGCCTTCACTTCATTCAAAGTATGCGTTTCAATGGATCCGACATCCTGACAGGTAAGAATAACATACAAAATCTATCTAGTTAAACCAACGAATCATTTCCTTCTCTAAAATCCTACCTCATGCCCCTGGTTTAAGCATTAATATGCCTCAAGTTCACCACAAAGTGGATCAGCATAGCCTCCTTGCAATTTTCAAGCCTAAAACTAGATTTGCCTCAAGTGGCAGTGGCCTATTTTGCGCGACACAGCTATTAGTATGCAGAACTTTTAGAGGGATCGACTTCCTTATGGTCGAGTTACAGACCACCTTCATGGCACATAGCAAATTGATCAACCGTTTATTCAACCCACCAGATTTTGACATTAACAACTTCAATAAAAGTGAATTTGCCGTTGTGCAACTACTCTAGCCCTGCAAGCTGGAATGTGTAAGAAGTTATTTGAAGGAATTTTAATACCTTCTTCTCGATGCAAGCCGTGGAATCAGCCAAAACGCTTTAATGAAGTCACGCCCTTCTGACAAGGTTTTCCTCTTTTCAGCACAGTTTTAAACTTTCCATCTGGTTCGGTGCTCCACTGCTGCCTGTGTTTCTTACTTTCAGTGTATTTTATCAGGGAATTAATAGATAAATTGCAAAATACCCTTACTTTTTCGCTCATGGATGAATAATTAATAAAAGCTTCCGACCTTGAGCTCTCTTTTTGTCATAAAGTTCGCACAAAATGGGAAGGCGCACGCTACTTTGCTGCATTCTCGATGGTATTTTTGGATTGTAGCATTTAAATGCTTTTGTTTTATTATTTTGCGCCCCCTTCCGATGCATCAGTCCTCGACTTGTCGCCGAACCTTCGATAAGGAAGGGGTCAAAAGGCGAGTTTAAGTTGACCTCATTTATTCCAACTTTGACGACAGCAAAGTGTGGAAACTCAAGCTCCAAGTCTGATGAGGCACGTGAACCCATGGTCATTGATTTGACAACAGCCTTCAGGGCATTTGAAGCATAGTTTTCGGCACATATGACACCCCGACAAATATGACTAATAGTCTACCCTTACCTGTTTGGGAAATTGGTTGAAAGGACTTAAAAACGTCTCTTTCCATACAAGCCATGGAGTTAGTTAAAAGGCTTTGATGTGATCACACCCGTGGAAAAAATTTTCCGCTGTTTAAAGTGGATTTAGGTTTTGTCATCTAATTCGGTGTTGTATTGCTACCTATATTCCTTGTTTCCAATGCAAATTGGTAGCCTGGTACCGAGCTACTTGAGAGGTAACCCGAGACAAAGCAAGTTGTTGACCATAGATTTCTAAAACTAGGTTTCTTAATTACCCGATTCTCAAATTAATACCACTATCTTACGTTTATTGTGTTAGCTTTGACGATTTACTGATGCTCATCTCAAGTTTTTAACCGTACCGTTGTGAATGAGCTAGTGCAACTCCCTTTTAAGTAAGCTCTACATTAGTTAGTTAAGCTTCCATACAGCTTCATTTGCAAACTTCTGTCCCAGCTCTTTTGTTCATAGATAAGCAACTAACGAAACCCCTGTCCTTAAATTCCCCTTTCTCCTTAGAATCCACACAGTGTGGGGAATCGCAAGCCACTTTACTACGTTCTCAAAAGGTTTTTTGGCTTTTAGAGCAATGTTCACTTTATCTGCCTGCAACTCCTCCAAGACAGCTTTAATCTGCTGTATTGCTAGCTACTGCATCCTTCACTTTTATTTCATACGTTTTACCTTCCCTAGGTGCGAATGGATAGGTGGTATTTTGAGATACGCTACCCCTGTATTTAAAAATGCGTTGCAAAATTTTAAGCCTTTTAGACCTTGGCGTTCGTGTGTACAGAAATGCATTGTTAATGAGGAATTTTGTTTCCTCGAAATGAGAAGATGCCCAGTCAAGATGTACCACTACTTTGAGACAAAGTGATACGTAAGTCAGGGACTAATTTGTTTTGTAAACGTCACTGTTTTCGCACTATGAGAACATATTTCGTTGACTCACATGGAAAACAGTAGACGACGGCTTTCTTAGTTTGGGGGCATACATTTGCCCTTAAATGGGCACAGGCAAGATTCAAACGAGATTAGCCTCTAAAGGCTGCAAAAATTTTAACATCGCACGTCGATGTATGCGGGAAACCCGATTGGCGACTAAACTGTTTATTTTGACCTAATTACTTGTATTTTTCCACTTTAGTGAATGGAACTGGTGCAGCTTTGGTCAAGGACACTCGAGGGTCAAGTATAGTCCATGCCGTTATCGTAGGCACAGTTTGTTTGTTTTCCCAAGATAATGCCGTTTAAGCATTAAATCTGGTAAGAGGAATAGTAATTATGTGGTAATCTAAACTTGGTTAGATAGCGATGCTATATATGGGATTGGGGTTGAACACGATATAGCTTGCCTAATTACCCCACAATTAAAGCATAAGCCACTGCAAAATCGCAGGCTTATGAGTAGTGTGCTGATTTTAGCAGCATATTCTTATGTTTTAACCGTTGTTCAAGCATCTTAAAACCTTTAGCTGACCAGTTTCGTTTTAAATTAGCTCGTAACTTACCCATTAAATTCATTCCAGAGTTGTCAGTTCCTATAGGCTTATGTGGCTCCTTTATCAGGTCCCCATTTGACGGTTAGCCAACTTTACAATAAGTTTGGCCTTCTAATGCTACTTTTTTCTAGCAGGGCGAAATCATAGCAAGCCAATTTGCATTACTTTGTAAACTACCTTGTCATGGAATAAACACACGCTACTTGAAGGCAAAATTCACGTTCTATTCTCGCATATCCGTATTGTGCTTACGATTAATAACGTGTTTTATGGAAGGAAGGGTAACAAATAATTATTCCTGCCCTTGTATCATTGTATTAGTGGTGGATAGTTAAGTGGACCAACTAATTCCATTGCCCTAGTGCAATATTGCACACAAAAGAGAGTGAGATGCTGCCATCATGTTCTTCTCTCACATCAGCGATCATACAAATCTAAAGCCACATGCCACTTAAATCGCTGAATTCGCAAGGATTAGATCGTAAACTCGTTTTGGTTAAGCAGACGACAGAGGCTCCACTTCTGCGCTTTTGCTAGGCGGCATGGCTTTCAGGCCATGCCAACAGCTCCTTTCCCCAACCCTTCTACCCTGAGTATTAGGTCCTCTCTCCTCTTCACAGTAGTCTTAGGGTGCTACTGATAATTATGTGTCGCTAAAGTAACCCAACTCATTATCTAGTTAAGTACCACTAATCCCCTGATTCATTGTTATCACAAGCCTAAGCCTCTGTTACTAGCAAAATTTTATGCCTTTTTCTGGTTTTATGCACTATAGGTTATCAAATTAGCTAATCGCAGACTAATGGTTGCTAAACACAGGAAAAATAAGCTCTCCACGCCCAGGAGAAATTTGCATGCGTGGTTTGCAAATTTTATTACTATTAATCGTGCTTATGTAGTGCTTCGCTTGATAACTACTCGTTGCTCAGTACCCAATTCATGATTTACACTTAACATTCACCTGCGGTTCTTTTAAATATTTTACTACATTTTGAAATAAATCTTGAAAAGCGCCTTATTTTGAAAGTTGTGCTATGCCTCAGGCTTAGGCTGACGACGAATGAAAGGAACTAGGGCTATCGATGTGGCCTCAATTCCAAGCAATCCACAAAACCCAATGGCAGAGACTTCAGTGTTCACCCAATCCAAAACGATGAACTTAAAAACTCCAAGTATCGCTCGGAGGACCGCTTTGCTTAAGTTCGACTACCATGTCTGCTTCCGACTTTTCATTATTCTACCTAAGTGTAAACTAATTTTGTAGGGCATCTTTCCGAAAAATTTGTGGCTTTGGTGTGAGAAAAGTAATTTGACATAGGAAGAATGAACTGATTGGTGTCAGCAAAGTTGGGTAGAACTTGTCATTTCTCACCTTAAGCAAGAGAGAGATCATTCCACTTGAATAAATGCAATTTCTGTTACTAGAAGCACTCAGCTTTGGTCTGCGAATGCCAGCTGCCCTAAGCATGCCTCTTCTCTTTTACTTTAATGATTAGTTTCTAAGAAATTCCATGATTAAATAAAAATCTTCAGCACCAAATCGCTTGATCCCGTCCTCAAGAGATGACAGCTTTGTCACCAGTCACGAGTGTTTTTGAGCCTTTCTCTCTGACAAAACCGTGGTCCTGCTTTTGCCTGCAGAGAAATAAAAACTGAAGTTGAGCAAACCTTTTAATAACACCTGGTGTTCACTTGATGAACATTTACTTTTCATTTTAGCGTCCATTACCAGCACCATACACACATTTGTCACTAGTTTGTCGGATCCTGATAATAAACCATATGCACCACATTGCGAGTCCTCAACACAATGGTTGAAGTTGGAACAACAAAGGAGTTAAGTGTTCCTAGTTTTGGAGTTATTTCGTTGTTGTTTTGCGAACCAGTTGAATGAGTCAATTTAATGGAATAAGTGATGCTGTCAAAGTCGAACATTAAAATATCCTGGCCACGGTGGTTAACTGTCCTCGGAGACTCTGACAGCGAACGTGTCAAACATAATCTCCAATGCTTGAATTCGAATTGTTATAACCTTAACGATTCTATTTTTCATTACCTAACTCAACTTTTTAAAATTTTAGCTAAGCAACGCTAGCGCCTTACAATTTTTTGTGGTTTACTCCAAATTACGTTTAAGAGAACCATGAAGGCGAAATGAAAAGCAACAGTTTCCTCTTGCCAATTTAACAGCCTCACTTTATTTAAATACATTGGATACTTATTTGAGCTCAAAATTGAGGACAAGATTAAGGAGCAGAAGCAGGTTTCCATGGCAGCCATTCATTGTTTCATCAGAAATTTGTTTGTTCGACCCGTTTGGGTTTTCACTTTTATTTAACACTTTGTTTGACTGCCGGTTTAGGTTGCGGTCAGTTGGGTGGTCATCTTGTCGTAGTAGTCCCAATCCCGTTTTGTTAGCTAATATATATGTATACTTATTCTGCCCTAGTATTATGCCTCCTTTTGAATTCAAGGAAGTCTAGGGACTATGTATCCTCTTCCGTTGTGTATTCATCAGCCTTTATGTGGATGTTTATGAACTCACTGTGTTTTTAACTTAAATTCAGCAATGTTGCCTTATTATTTTTACATTTACAAATGTGAGAGTTGTCCCCAAGCATAATTAAACACAACGTTTACAAACGTTCTGAGTTAGTGATAACGGGTCCTCGAGATTCCATTGTACAAGCTATCGTTCCTGTTCATTCGGACCAATCAAAAGATCCGAATAATAAATTTGACAGTGCACCTTATTCAATTTACGTGCTAACTTTTTTAAGGTGAATTTACCACCTTTTGTTTTTTTGAGGTCACTATTGGCGTTATATCCATTTAAAAGTAAATTTGCGACAACCTAGATGCTACAGCACGTTAAAGTATGAAGTGCAAAAAAGATTAATTAGTGTTTTAGGTAAGGTGCTTAAAATCAGCTCTGAAAGATGGATTTATGAAGTTACAAATCCTTTCATTTCCTTGGAAAAACAAAAATGATATGAGACTATTCTCTAACCTTTTACACTTTTATTTGGTCAAGAAAATTACTTCACTTGTTGAATAATGCATTTAAACTAAAAAGTTTTATCAAGAAAGCTCTATTCTAAGCCATGCAAGTCATTTGTCAAAAGACTTGTAAAAACTTCTATTTTCAAGAGTTATCGCTCAGTGATGAATCGTTCATCACAAAGTAGAGGACTCACCCAAGCAAGTTGCATTTAACTTTAAGTGGTTCACTGAAAACATCAAGCAAACCATTTGATACATTCGCTGAAACAGTCAGCGAATTCAAAGAGAAGCTTCTACTCATCTCTCTAAATAAGGTATGTAAAGCAGGTGGATTATAAAAAGTTCCTTGCGGCCCGAAAAGTTTATGATATGAATTCTAGAATATCAGGCCTAATGTATAAAGTACAGTAGGAAATACCGTGGGAAGGGCATCGGGTGGTCTTTGAAATCGCCCACAAGTTACACTTAGCCATTGCAGCCATCTACAGCTCCAGAGCCACAACATCTCCCGGTTACTCGATAAATGTTCTTTGTAATGTTCTAATTATTTGGTTAATGATAATTCGTTTTTGTTTGGCGAGTGCCTGATGCCATTCCACTTGGCGGCATAGCCCGCGGACAAACCAATAGCCTTCGTCGTCCAGCCCTTCTGTGTCTTAACAATGCACATTCTACTTGAGTCGAATTGCACAAAGTCTTGTCACCACGAAATTGTTTAAAATTTTGTACTTTATTGTACAAGTCTTCCATCAGTCCAGTATTCTTACTGCTAGTCATGAACATACAAGACAATCTTAAAATTCTCACTACCCCATTGCAAATGCTAAATGGGATAGAACCTTGGATTTTCAGTGAATTTGCTAATTGAAGCTAGTGATTTCGCAGTTAGGTATCATCCCGGTAGCCAGCAAATCCGATTACCAGCTCAGTTGGCTTGTGGATAGTGTTCTCACACCACCGACTACAGTGGAGTGGTTGGCTAAGAGGGATGTCGAGGATGGCACTCAAAAATTGGTGAGCGCAATGATGTGCTTGGATTGGCTATATAACTTCAGAAAAGACTTTAGTTTTGGTTCAAATGTTCAATTGGGCCTGCTTTTTTAGGAAGGAAGTTGAAAGGAAAGCATCAAGCTTTGTTAATGCCTTTAAAAATGTGGTGGAGGACATTAATTCCATTTAACCAGTGTAACAGTTTAAGGAAAATTTATGTGATTTTGTTCGAGATGAAACGGTTATGCGGCGTCAGAGTTCTATAATTCAACCAACTCGGTACCTAGATGGCAATCTAAGTGGGTTAAAAAAGTTTGCATAAAAGGACTTTTTTATTTATGTGCCTGGAGATTATGGCGAAGCATCAGTGAAATGAAACACTTCAGAGAGGGGCCGAATCATGGTATCAGCTCGTAAGATACCTTAGCATATCAGCAGGTAAATCGTCATGCAAGCAAGCGTTCCATCATTATCCCTCTGCTCACTATGGCCAAGGCTGGATTATTTTACAAGGTATCTTGAGGACAAAAATTCCCTGAAGTTTACATTACTACACTGAATCGTTTTGGGATTTAGGGATTTAAGAGAGCATACAAACCTACTGTGATTTGAATTTACAACGATAAGAGGGGTGGAATCTTATCGTCTAGCATTTGAACACAGATTTCGATGACTTGATGATGAACAATGAGGGAGGTAATATGGACAAAAAAGCGGAAACTATCCGGCCTAATTAGCAGTCGATAAGACATGTAAAGTATGGGGAAGGAATTAATAATGACGAAGTAAATGTATGCACTGCCATCTACAAGCCTTCCCAATGGTATTTTATGCGGTTTCTAGCCCCTTACATCGCCTCTCATATGGCAAATCTTCTGAAGTACCTCCGAATGCGTGCACATAATTTGGCGAATTAGAAAAGATGTTTCAATTTAACTTTTTCAATGATGCAGCGAATTTGCCAAGAGACAACAGAAATGCTAAATGCACAAGTCTTTTCTTTGTGTCTCCTATCGACATACCCTGAAAAGCCGCTTTTGCTAATTGCTTTTAGGGCTTCTATTATCTCATTAGCATCACGTAGGGCATATCGTAAGACCCGAGATCTCTTCCACATGCTATAATTATGAGTGATGCTGGAGGGTTATGACTTGACCCTCTCATTCAGTGAGAGAGTTTTCACATCCTGACTGTCACCCTATCCATCAGTGTTACTTTTACTAGAGTGCTGGGAAACTAATACTGTCCCACGGGGCTCGAAGGGTAAGTATGGGCTTGGCCTGATCGGTGTCTGTACTTTTAAGTGGGTGACGTTCAGCCAAGTCGTTTCGATCTGCTCGCCTTAGCAAAAAATCTAATATTTATGAGCTGGGCGAGTGACTTGATCCATTCTTTATGCGACCACTTCACGCAGGAAAGTTAACATTTTATTTTCATTTTCTTAGGCATTGTGTCAAGTGATTGAACGAGAAGATGAAGAGAGGTCATTGGATAATGTAAAAGAGAATTCGCTTAGCACCGGCGTAAGCCATCTTTGTGCAGTGTGTCATTACCATGCTCTGAGGATGCCTTATTGGCAGTAGGAATCACCAATTTTACATCAAGTTAAAGGCCTTCACTTCGCACCCTCTTTTTTTGACCTCTAAGCATATTAAAGATTGGCTGAAGATGGGGCAATAAACGCAGTTGTGCATGAACTTGCCACAAAGAGGTCTTTTAAGAATTCATCTTACGGTTTATAAATTATGAAGTCTTACAAATTGCAGCCAAGAACAACCATGTACAGGTGTTTGCGTGGATCGCAGGTAGCATTCAGATTCAACTCTATTGATATGAATGGGTGTCATAAATCTTGACAAAGAAATCAACTGCAGACTAATCACTTCCAACTCGTCGTATTGATGATTTGTTTCAGTGAGAATCGACCAGAATTTTGGTGTGCATAAAGAACTTTAGACAGCTTCAATTTATCAAAGACTAAACATGGCTATTAGAGTTTGAAATGTTCACATTTGGCAGTTGTATTGCTTAGAGTACCTATTTAAATCGCGGTTTCGATTATGCGGGAAAGGCTGGGTAGAAAGGCCTCTAAGCCAGGCCAATAACCTCTAATTCTCCTATGCATTGACAATACACTTTCTGCCTAAGTATTGTGTCTTCTCTCATCTTTAAGATGGTCTCAGAGGGCTAATTACGTTAATTAACTTCTTGTGGCAATCACTAAGTCGGCCAATCAATCCCAGTACTAACCATTGTGCTTCCACTTTAATTCAGCTTGATCTGCTATTAAAAACCACAAAATATCACTTTACTTTTTATGCATTAACTCGATGACAGTAATTCGTGTGGCTAAAAGGGAACTGAAGAAAATACACCAAGTCAGAAACTAAATGCTTACTAATAGCTTAGACATGGTTTTACTTTGTAAAAAGGGGCAGGAAATTGAAAAGAACTCGCCTTAAAAAGAGCACGCAACTGCCTCAGCGGATGACTTGTTGCTTTTTCCCTGCAAAAGGGTCGCAAAAGTTGCAGAAATCATCGCCTCGAAAATAGACGCAGTGATGTTGCTTAAGGCAGCCTTAATGGACAAAGTGGATTGAAATTTTTGTGTTTAAAGACTCATAAGATGGAGAAAAAGTATGCTAATTAGTGGAGTATTTCTACGAGCAGGTGACTCTTGTTTAAACCTATGATTTTAAATTTAAGAGCATTAATGCTTTTGAGGTTTAAAAAATCATTGAAATCCAAAACGCATTTTAATCAAACTTATTTACCCAACCTTATTACGGCTACTAGATCCAGCCCAATCGTACTGCCCCTGATGCTTGTCTAAATATTAGTTTTGTTCACGCGGAACTTTAATGTTCCATCTTTGTGATTGCGCCCAGTCGTAATGCCAGTAGCCACCAGCCCTTCTGTAGGTTGATAGAACTTCAAGGAAGACGCGTGGCGCCACACTTGTGGTATTGTTAAATCTGGTTATTCCAACTCTGTGTTTAAAAAAATAGCCCTCCAGAGCGTCTGCACATCTCCATTCTGAGCTGTACAGCGAAAAATATCTTCCTAGCTAAGTTAGACACTACAGGTTCAGTTCGTCAGATTCGCCTTAAGGTCGTATTTTTAGTGTGTCAATTCTGTGTCTACCAGTTAATTTGTCAATCTGTGAGCTATAAAGGCAAGTGCTTAGTTGAGCCTCCGTAGGTCACACTTATACTATGCGATATAGCCCTCGAATCAGGTCTTTAGCAAAGCCTTGAGGTCCTTCAAGCTGCATCATTTTTGTAATACCTTCTTAGTTTTACTCTGGTTCTTATTAACGAGTCATCTAGTGCCCCACCTTTATACCACTGCTAGGTGACCCGACATCCGGACTATGCCGGTTGCCACAGGCTCTCTGTATGTTGGTAATGTGAATAAGCTATGACGAATATAAGTTGGATCCTGTGAATATGATGCAATCTGCCCCTCAATTTTCTAAGATCTTTCAATAGGTCAATGATTCAGGAAAAGTGCATACTTTACTAGAGAGGCACATTTTTTGCCTTGAAGCATTTTCTTTGCCAAGTTGGAGTCACTTTGACCGTTAATTATTGCGCTGACTTTTTTCGAGGTAGCAGCGTAAGCAATTACTTAACGGTGTCGACGAAGATGTCTTGCTGGTTGACTCATTCGAGCCATTCTCGGTCGCCATCCCAGATTTAAAGAACATTTGTTTTCCGTGTTTATTCGCGTCCACAAAACCGCTTATTCTTGGCCAGTAATGGAGGCGAAATTTTTATGCGTGGCTACATGCAGGCCTACCTACATACTGATTTGTCGAAAGTTTAGCATTTAATTTTGTTTCCTTTTTGGAGAATGAAAACGTAGTACATTTTCAGTCATGTAGTGAAGCTTTAAAGATGTGGTGACACCTAAGAACTTAAAGAAATTTTATAAAACTTGGGCTAAATGTACATTTTCGATGCATAAAGGGGCTGATGAGGACTCACAATCGGAGGGGCTTAAACTACCAACAAAATCTGAACGAAGAGTTAAACAGATAGTCAAGGCGTTAAAGCATTTCCAAGAAAAGGTGTTAAAACAGAGTATAATGTGGAGTCGTTCATAAAAGTATAAAAAACCGTTAATGCTGATAATCACAATGTTGCTCTGTAATTTGCATAATCAGATAAAATCAACATTGGTGTAGGCCACAATTATTACCCTGCCAGCTTTCATAAATTATAGTTTTTATAGGGCTGTCAAGCTGTTTAATACTGCGTAGAAAAGCAAAATTTTAAATGCAATGTTTTAGCGCAGTTTGCCGTCAGATTGCCTACTCACTGTCAAAGTTGTCAATGTCATGACACGAGGATTCAAAATCTGTGATTTTTTTAAAGTAGCTAAACGCTTTCCGGTACGTTTCATCTTTTTGTTTGGGAAAATAAATAAACATTTAGTGAATGGATTATGATGCTAACAAGAGATTCACCTCTCCAAAGGCCCTTCCCAACCTAAATGAAACGTCAAAATTGTTCGTCCTCTCTGTAGGCACAAATTTTATTCTCAATTTAATTTAGCTAGAGTAAAAAAGTTAACATAAGTAAAAAGCTTTACCACTGACTAATTCTGCTTGATTTACGGACTTCGTTGACTGAACAGTGTCCCTGAATCAAGGCGTCCTTTGCAAATAAGAGAATTTTAATTTAGAAATTCCTGATTGTCAGGAATGATTAAACAATAGTAGACATTAAATGGAAATTCAGGGTAGTAAATACTCCTGTATATTTCCATTGTTGGCGAACGAGGTGCTCTGTAGCGTCGTTCCCACCAAGAAAAATTGACTTCTCCCCTCACTGCCCCACACATTGGTCTCACTGCTTTCTCTGGAAGACTCAGTGCTCATGCGAATCTCCTAACTGTACCCGTTTACAAGCCTGCTATATCGAAGCGTAGGTAGAGGAAGCCAAGAACAATTAAGTGGTGGACTTGTAAGTCTGTTGTCTGTGGAGTATGTGGCTGAGCCACGTGGTCCTCAAAATGCGACGCAGCAATAACTTTGACGAGTAACGTCCATTCCCACTGCTGCGTCAGCTTACAAAGAAGACACTCCGGGCTCACAATACCAACACATTGATCTTCCATTACTTGTATTGCAGACAGACTACTGCATATGTTTTCAATTTTGTATAGGTCAAAGTGCCATTGCAATAAGCATGGCGAAGGAAGTACGAACTCTTCTGATTCGTGTCACTTGCTTTAGGATTTTGTACTTTCCAGCATTGCATAGAGTGTCATTAAAATCGGCATCCACGCAACTCTTACTGTGCCAATGCAAAACCTATTTGGAAATAAGTGTTTCAGGCTATCCACATACATTCCGAAATGCTTGCTTTCTAGACAAGATATATTTGTGTCTGAAGATTTGCTGGATCCCCACCCATCGCCATTCACAAGTAGTCGCTCTAATCCACGTTACTAATCTCTTAGCAGTGAGTTGTCTCTAGGTGCCTTTTGTGTGAAAGAGAAATTGTAGGGCTTAAATATAATACCTTGAGGATGAAAGCAGAAGTAGAGCATCCCCGGACGAGGAACGTCCGGCCTAATCCCTCTAATGCTAGCACTGTAAATGCCTACGAGCAGAGCTTACAAGGAGATTTTATGGCATAAACGATAGGTCTGTCATCGAATGTGATTTACGGGAGTCTTTTTATAATTTTAATTCAGTTTCAATTCGCCTCTTCTCAAAGTGGTTCTAAGGGGGCTATATACCACTTACAAATCTTGCTTAGTCTTGCGCAAACCAGCAAGTAAATAAAGCCCAGTTATTTGCAAGGTTGCATTCAGTCTTATGCAACAATGCACTGTTTCAAATCAGATCACTGATGGCCATTATAGAGGGGTTTAAACAAGCCGATTCTCTCTGAAACAGGACGGAGAAGTGTAATTTCACTTATCGTTGCCGAGTTGTTACGCCAATGACATTGTGATGCAAGCACACCCAATAAAATTCATATTTTTAGTAAGTGTTCAATTTACGCCTGGTGTTCCTTTTAAGAATTTCCCTTTGATCCTTCTTAAGGCGGATTTTGATTTGATTCTGCATCGTTTTAGGGAGCGACCTCAACCCCGTGGTTGGAACTGATGCGGTTTACTTATTGTCACTGTCATTTCACTGACAAAAGGCGAATTCAGCGTAAAACAGAGCCACAGTCTCCCTAACAGAGTTTTGACTCGCAAGAGAGTCAAAATTTAGTGGCTTCAATGAAGAAAAACCTCAGTTAATCTATTACCAGGCAGCAGAGTGTACTGCGATCTCCGGTGCATGAAACTGTGGCCATGTTAATGCGGTCCTTCCGGCCATCCACTGATATAGAAACCGAAGTTCGTAGAAACACGTGAGCGTTCCCACACAAATTCGCCCAAATTTGTGTTGCGAACTTTGCGTGCTTAACTGACCCTTCTTTAAAGCAGTTGCCTTAAAGAAATTAGCCAAGTCATGGGAGAGTTAATTTTTAGTCCAACTGAAGTTTTTGAAAATATTTTGTCAGAATCTGAATGTTGAGGTTGTAAGATGCATGTGGAGAAGCTATAAATGGTGTTCATTCCAAAGTCAAGGCAGAATCACGTCCCATAATGGCTCAGTACTGCCCCAACCTGTGTAAGTCCGGGTGTTCCACCAAATTTCCATGGCGGCCAACCATACCCACAGCAATCACCTCGTTATCAAGACAGAACTTAACTGCCCCGAAACTGGAGCGTAGACGCTGGTACTGGAAATCGCAATAACCCCTACAAGTGTCCAGATCCCTTAGCTCATGTCAGTGGCTGGCAGAGCTCCACCCCATGCTCCATCATGTAGCCTATGAGCTAGTTTATGGATACTTCAGCGAGCACTCTCAACTCCAGTGTGACTTTGTTGTTCTCGTCTCAATGGATGCTTATTAATCCCAACCCGCAAGTACTGTAGCACACAGCTAGAGTATGCTTCCAGATGCAGGCTAGAGACTTCGTCGCTTCCCCAGACGTTTAACAAAAATAAGGTCGAAAGGAGAGTTATGTCAACCTCATGCATTCTTACTTTGCTTCAAGCGAAATTTGGAAATCCATGTGTCAACTCTGGCGAGCCACGTGTATTTAAGGTTATTGACTTGAAAACAGCCTTCGGGGCATTTGGAGCATGGTTTCCGGCAAATCTAACACCCTGACAGGTATAACTAGCATACCTACCTTATCTGTTTCGAAAGTTATTTGAAGGGACTCAAACACCTTTTCCACTATGCAAGCCGTGGGATCAACTTGAACGCTTTGAAGAAGTCACAATCACAGTAAAACGATTTCCTTTTTTAAATTGATTTTAGGGATTTTCATTGAATTCAGTGTTATATTGCTACTTGTATTTCCTGTTTTCGATGTGATTTGATAGTTAAGTGCCAAGTGAATTGCAAGATAACCAGAGACTAGGTAAGTTTTTAAATTAATGTCACTAATCCTACATTCACTAATGTTAACCCTAAAAATTTGCTTGTGTCGTGCACCGAAGATAGCTTATGTTTATCTAAAGCCTCCTTCCTTACTGTTGTGGAATGCGCTAGCGTGTCACCCTTTAAATAGGCTCTTTATTAATTAATTAAGCTTACAAACAGCCTCATAGCTAAGTTCTGTCCTTGCTTTGTGCCCATAGATAGATGGGTGAGTAATAAGATCTCTGACCTTGAGCTCACTTTTTGTCAAAAGTTTGTGCGGATTAGGAAAGAGCAAGCCACTGTGTTACGGCCCCAAAAGCTTCGTCATGCTGTAGCCCTTCTAGGTGAAGTGATGTGATCCCTTCAAAGCATCCTCGCCGCGGTATCCTTTTTGAGGTACACTACCTTGGCATCATGAAAAGGAGTCTTCAATTTACCAACCTCCTAGATACTGGCTCGTGTGCCCAAGAAAACGTATTATTAATGTGGCCATTTTTTCTTAGAACGAGAAAGTACTCAGTAAAGATGGGCCAGCATTTTAGGACAAAATAATGCTCAAGTCAGGGACTAATTTGCTTCGTAAGAGGCTATTGCTTTTACACTGAATAATAAGGTGAATTTTAGGCTTACAAAATTGACTAGATTGAGAATTTTTTTATTGGACCACTCAGAAAGCAGAAGGTGAGGCTGACGCATGAGAACTTTTCCTGTAAAAGGGTAGGTACTTGTCTTTAAATTCATGCATTGATGACCTTAATTAAGCACAGGCCAAGTTCATATGGAATTCTTCTTGAAGACTGAATAAATCTTAAAATCATACGTTAACGTCTGCGTAAAAATCCAATTTACGTCTTGAAGTGTTGTATTTTGTCCTAGTGACTGCAAACGGTTTGTCGGCTTACGTTTTTCACTTTAGAGCACGGGACTAATGGAGTACCGGCCAAATGCACGTGGGAGTCAGAGAAAATGCACTAGATCACCGAGGACATCGTTTTACGGTCGTTTATTTTTTTCATGGCAATGCTATAAAATCCATAAAACCAACTGTCAAGAGGACTGATAGTCGCATGGAAATTTGGACATTGCAAATGTAATGAAACTTTGCGTTGCAATGGAAGTTAATGCTGATGTAACTTCCTCTTTTATGGATTCGTGATCCACCCCAGCTTACTTAATTTGCGACTTGCAAACGCATTTTCTAACCACTTCAAAAGATGCCAGGTAAATAAGTGGTATGCCATATTTTGTGGCAGCATTTTCTGTGAAAGTAACCGTTTTAAAAGCATTTCATGAGGAGCATAAAACACTTTGTCATATATTCGCTTTATAAATTTACTTATGAGACACTCATCAGATTCCGCCATATTGGCTGGTGTGACTCACTTTTGAGTTTCCATGTAATGGTTCCAGCATCACCTTTTCCTACAATCTCAATTCAAAGCAAATTATCCTTTACTATGAACTAAATTCGCGTAAAAGATCCAAAAATTTGCATTATGCAGCTATTTGGTTTGGTATCTTAAGTAGAGGTAGAGCGACTTTCATCTCTCTCGTTTCAACCGTAAGATGGTGTTTTAGTGGTAGATAGTTAACCAAAACATTTCACTCCATTGTCCTGGTACGATACTGCATACAAAATGGACTGAGATGCTGTCGTCTTCTCATTCCATTGGCTACGTGATAAGATGGGTAGGATAGGCTTCTCCCTCTTCTTCTCTCGTAACGATGATCACACAGACCCAAAACCACTGTCAACTGCGTTTTTTGCTTGAGCACAAGACCAAGCATGTTTTATTTATCTTACCGAGCACAACAGCATCCCATTGCCATTTGCATCTCCAAAGTATCTAGTTCCAAGTTTCTGACCTCTCTAAAGACAAAAGAAGACAACATTGAGGTAAAAAGGCTAGGTCTCTGCAGGCATGGCCCACAGGCCGTGATGACCGATGGAAGTACGGAAGAGGAGCCTCAACTGTCTGTGGAACTAAAGCGAACATTTAGACAGTCGATCAAAGTTGCGCCGTGAGTACGAGCTACTCTAAGTATGTGGCTTCGCCACTAGTTTAATCTTTAGTTTTTTGACAAAGATTTCCAAAGTTGCACTGTGTCCTTAGTGAGAAATCGCTTGGTCACGTCCTCGCTAGGTGACAACCTTGTCATCTGTCAAAAGCGTACTTGAACCTTTCTCTGACAAACCGTGAGGCTGCACTGATCCCTGGTGTGGTAGACCAAAGTTGAGTTGACTTTTTATACACCTCTTATTACCTCGGCCACAAACACCGGAATTTATTTTTTGTTCAAACTTTGCAACCAGCCATAATACGTAACCGGCTGCACCAAATTGTGGCCCAAACAGATCAGTTGAGGTTTAAATAACAACACAAAGGCATAACGTTCATAGTTTGAGAAGTTCGCTTTTAAGCATTTGGTAGAACTGGTTGGTTCGTTGGAACTTCTGCGTGATGTTTGTGTTCGCAGAAAAAAGGAAAAAAAGCACAATTTATTCATGGTTTTGTTAAGGACAATAAGCTTAACTCTAGGTGTCGAGGCATCCCCTTATTCATGATGTCAAGGAGCTTGTTTTACCAAAAAATCTACTTTTACATTAAGTCCTGTCTTCAAATTATAAAAACGTTCCATCGGGAAAAACACATTTTTAGCTGGCGGAACCATTTGACATAAGAATTCAAAGAATTCATCTAAATGATAATTTATTCGTTTACCATTTGGCATTATCAAAATGGACAGAACGAGGGGACGCAGAATTTTGAAACTCATTTACTACCGAGGAGACTTCAGTTTTGCGTTTGTTTTCCTCCATTCCTCTTCCTCCCCTTCCTTTTCTTTCTACTCGTCTCTTTCTCTACAACACTGGTGCTCACTTTTGTTTCATGTGTAGACTCATAACCCACAGTCCTTTGTACACTGCCCTTTGCTTCCACCCCTTATGCAAAGCAAGTGTCGCGGATTAAAAGGGCATATTCAATATTTATTTAAGGACTTATTTAGGCCAGGATGTCCTACAGTCAGGCCGGAAATGTCACAATTGTCAAAGAAGAGTGAAATCTTAATCATCTTGCTTTACGCATTGTACGATTTTTATGAAAAAGGGGATCCAAATGTACCCCCTCATTTGTTGCATCAAGCTGGCACTTCTGCTTAGAACTTAAACAAAGGTATTTGACTAAACCATCCTCAGCGTCAAGTTCCTCAAAGATATTTACAAAAGGGGTTCACGATGTCACTATGAGGTAAATAGTGGATAAGGTCCTGTCGGGCTGTTAAAGTCATAGTGCCATTCTCATCCGCTGTCCACCGAGACTCAACAATCATGACTACAAAACCTTATGGAAGAGCTATGTGGATAGTTAAATCAGCACATTGCTAGCCTTGATCTTTACAATTAATTCGCCTTCTAACACTGTTTTAATAAAAAATTTAAGACGTGAACAGATGCTTATTGCAAGGCGTTTACTATCAGGCAGGCGCCTCCATCAAAGGCATAGCGCAGGCTGCCGCAATAACCTCCATGGTAGTAGGCATTTTTATGGCTGCGATTATTTAACTCCTCCAGAGATTTAAAACCTCCCTATAAATAAGGCAAGAGGGGAAAATTCTGCATTCCAACGCTTGATAAATTTTGGCGTGAATAAGTGAAAATCAGCTCAACTGTCTGTGAGTAGTTCTTTAGGACTGAGATTTCGAAAAGTAGTCTCTGAAAGCATAAGGTGCATTCGGACTTTTCTAATTCTTGGTTTTGCTGGAAAGTAGGTAATGATACTGATCTAGTGAACACAGCATGAGTAACATACTTCCAAGATGAAGAATAGGCCGTATCAACGCATCCAATTTCGTCTCAAATAAGGCCCTGTCTTTTCCTTCGATATTCATATTACTTCGTCGTGCCTACAGAAAGGAAGATTTGTTGCAAGCGTTCTGTTAAGAACATGCTCTCTCGACCAACGTGGCACATTTAGAAACGCAAAAAACCTGTGCAAGGAGCAACTTTCTCGTGAATGCGTTGGATCAGTTTCTTAAGTCGAAGAATGGTAAATTTACTCATGCGCCCTTCCTAAAAAGTTTTGAGGTGCGCAAAAAAATAACTAAAGGCTATTTTTGGAAACAAAACACAGCGCAATTTTGTGATGTATAGATTGTTTGTTTCGCCCTTTGTTTTCGTTTATCAGTCACTTAAGGCATTTTAGTTCGTGCTAGTAGCAATCTAGCCAATCTACAAGCCACCTTCGCATAATCTTGATAATTACTGTGTTTTTTCGTGTCCATGGAAGATCCGGGGTGCTACACTGGTATCATTGGAAACTAACCTCCATTCCTAATTACTAATCTTGATTGTGGCGGAAGATGAGCACAGATCCTTTGACGATCCTCAGCCGAGGGGTTGAGAATGACGTTTACCTTTGGCAACTACTACAGTCCTGTGTTCTGCACGAAGGCTCTCACCAACTGAAGTGACACTAGCCGTGTCCATTAAATCATCTCCAGACTGACTTTGTGGAGCAGTCAACAGTGCCTGCATGAAGGTGCCAATGAAGTAAACAAGAAATGCCCTCTTAACCTCTCTTCTAGCTAAAAGAGGTCAGACACAGGTATGACTAGGCATCAATAAAGTGAGGGCAAGGTAGAAAAGAGGACTCATCTTAAGATATCACCTCCATATAGCGGGCTTACTAAGGCTCACTGCTAACTCGCTTCTATAAGCATTTTTCCTGAGCTTCACAATAAGTCAGTCATAGCCAGACACACTGCCACAACGCTTTCCCGTAGATTCTTTTCTGGCTTGAATTTTAACGTAAAATGGGTCGGCTTGATAAAACCACTTAAAATTCCACCTATAACTCTTGCTATTTTTTGCACACAGGCCAATGTAGTATGTAAAATGTATGGAAAGGATCGATAATGACAAGGTGGTGAGCATGGGTTGCTATCTATAAGCCTTCCTAATGACATTTCATCCGGTTCCAGTCCCTCATCATCTCGAGTGTGGTGATTAAGTAGGCGCTCATTAAGATGAAGGCGACGTTGTTATGAACCTCCTCCAAATGCGTGAATTTAATTTGTCAAATTAGGATGCAAATTTCAAGTATGCCTTAATTATGGAGTGGAACTGTGTTGCTACAAGTGGATTTTAAAATCAATTTAAGGAATGATACAAATCCAAGCCCCTTGTATCTGCGTTTATTCTTGTTCAATCCTGAATTAAAGTAGGCTACCCTTATACGCCCCTTTTGACACTGATTTAAAGACTACTATTATCACAATGCTATCACGTACGGCATATTGTAAGACCGGATACCTCTTCCACATGCTAGAATAACATGTCTGATGGGGGATTAGTGGGGTGTTTCTCCTGGCTAGGGCCCAGTTCTCAACACATGACGCAGAATCGCTTTGGACGGCTCCGTTTTCCCCACTGAGTGACTTATTCCTTCGCTTCTGCCATCCTTTAGTTCTATGTGTTCCTCTAAGGGCTTGAGAAAAAAATTTGGAGCTTAACTTAATCACTTACAGGAAAGCTAACATCCCATATTTATTTTTCCAGGCATCGTATCAAGTGAGCTGGATAGGGGATGATGAGTACCCACCAGATGATGTAAAAGGGAATCCACTTGGGACAGGTCAAAGCCATTCCTGCGTGTTGAGTCGCTATGATACCGCCTGAATGCCCTGTTAACAGTGGGAAACTCCAATTTGCTTTATTTTTCTTTTTTTGACTTTTCGGTAAATGAGAGATTGAATGAAGGTAAAACACCATAGAGAAGTCCTTCAGAATTTCATTTTACGGTTCAAAAACCCTGCAGTACTTTTTCTTCCGTACAAGAAAGCAAGCAAACTTGGTTCTACAAATTGCAACCAAGGACGACAGTGTACAATTATCTACATGGACTATAAGCAAATTTTTCACTTCAAACCCTACATTAATTGAGCAGCATTAAGGATCTTGTCAATTAATGGGGCAAAAATTTGGTGGAAAGAGAGGTCTTTAGATAATTTTGCTTTGTCGAAGTATAAACTTGAACATTTATGTTATAAATAATCGGATCCTGTAGTTATTATAATGTTTCGATTATTTGTTTAACTGCCGGATTTGGTTAGGTAGGCACTGTTGGGCGGAGAGCCCTACGAGCCAGGCCATTAGCTCTAAAGCCCACTTTATCTCGGTAACACATTTTTTGCTCTAGTATTATATGGCTTTCGTCTTTGTGGGGCCTCAAGGTGATGACTTATTCATCCCATTTTAGTGTAAACCATTGCTCTTTTACTCCAACCCAAATTAACCCGCTGTTAAAGCTTACGAATTCCCGCTTTAATTTTTACTTATTAAGCCATTAGTAATTTGTGAACGTAATGACAGTCAAAACGGGAACCATGGAAAGTAGCTTAGGTCGGAAAATGAGCTCTCAATCCAAGACACAGAAATGGTGTGAATCAGTGAAGAGGTACGTAAGTGAAAAGAGTCCCAGTTTTGTGTATGAACATGATCAGCTCAACTTGAAAAGGACACGCAACTGCCTCAGCGGAAGAGACGCGTTCATTTTTGCCCTAAAAATAGGGTAAAAGCGGTAGAATTCGTCTCCTCAAAACTAAACAGACTGACGTTCCGTGATGCCGCCTCAATGGGGTAGGTAGGCTATAATTTATGGGTAACAACTTGCAAGGTGCAGGTGTTAGGGAGGTTCAAAAGGGTTAGCATATTTTAACTCTGCCAATTCAAAAGCATAAGTTCACCAAACATCTGTATTTAGTTCTTGAACGACTTTGTAATCTAGTTTAATTATAACACCCGTATGTTTGCTTAGTTCTAGTTTTCGATCACGTGGGCATTCAAGGCTCCGCTCCTTTCTCCTCTTAGAAGCATTGCCTTAGAGCCATGTCAGTAGCCCTCAGCCCTGCTGTGCATAATTGGAAGGCCAGCGGAGGCTTGTGGTGCTATATTGGTTGAATCGATCAGCAAAACTGATTAGGGTGGTTTGTTGGTGCGCATTTTCTTACAGCATTAATGGATTTACAATGGCTGACGTGGAAGATCAGGTAAGCGGAACATCAGGAGTGGCGCTTAAGAGGGGAGAGGAGCTATGTGTTGCTCTTTGCCATCTTCACGCAGGCACACTGAGCCCCGCTAGGGTACTTCCACTAAGTGCTATCACCTCTTACACAGAAAATGCATATCCCTTCCTAGTGTTGTGACTTCTTTCGCCTGCAGGCATAATTTGAGGTGAGCCAGCACTCCTGCTTGTTATTTAGTGCTATGGGAAATAAGGGCAGAGACATAGATATGCTCATACTTAAGGTGATATTATTTGACGTGGCCACAAAATAATTTGTTTTTAATGTAAGGTAAGTGAAGTAATCTTTCGAAAACATTTCCTTTACCAAAAATCGGGTGTTCCTCTATGAGCTAAGCAAATTTATCTATCCAAATATTTCAATTCCAAATGGAATTTCACTTTTTTGGGGAATAGCAGCAACACACTTTTCCTCCTGTCAGTAGGCCAGCTTTGTGAGGATGTCCAGCACCTGAGCCCTAAGCGCAGCAAATTTAGATGCAAATTTAGTGGTCAAGCAGTCTCTTCACATACATGAGTGCAATCATATAATTACGCTGCCTTCAAGCACACCTAAATTCAAGTTAACATGGACCTTTTAGTTAGATGTTCTAGTTAGTTCTAGCACTTCTCTCTAACTCCATCTAGTTCCATTATCTACTGCCAGAATTTTATCCAACAGCTCCGGTCAACCAACTCATGATGCTGTATTTCCAGATGATAGACGCGACCTACTTCAAGGCAGCTAAAACAGTGCTGCTGTAATTCAACTAGAGATCGCCATTTGTGGTGTAGCTGAGAACGTATTCATGCGTTTCACCTGAGAACTGAGCCAAAACTTTTTCCTTCTGCAAATTGAACCTCGTTTGGTTGCCATCCATGCAGGCGTTCAAAGCATATGAAATGAAATAAGATTGCAAAGCGAGCCACCTGTTCCTCTTGTAGGACGCAAGGGGCTCTGCTGGAGGGGCAGAACCCATTGCAATATTGGATGTGGACCAGCCGTCTGATTTGTTGGCACTGAATTTCGAAAAAATTAATACTATAAAACGAGTATTCATAGTGCGTGTATACGTCATTAAAATATCATTTTATCAAAATATTTGCTAAAAAACTGTCAATTTTATCAGGAGGATCGTTTGGGTGTCAGTTTGCAGAACTATCTACTTCGCTCCCTTATTCAGTGTTGATGGTATATAATCCTGTGTTTTCTGCCACCCAATCGAAATGAAATTCAGCTTGCGGTTCGTAGAAGATGGAGAAATAGCTTTCAAAATTTATAGCACAAATCACGATGGATGGAGCTGTCATCCGGGTGGTCAGGAGTACCTTGTAATTTCTACGTGGCCGACTTCCAAAATTTCATTTCAATCGCATTTGCCAAGTCAAAGAATGGTTAAATAAGGTGGTAAAGCTTAAAAAAAAATAATTTTCAAGATTTAGAATTTCGTTTTTAAGAGGGTGATTTTGGGACCACTCCTCAGTCATTTTTGAAGTTACCTGAATTGGGAAGGGGGGTTAAGCAAATAGAGAGAAGAATTACGGCAATCAGTCAGCGCATCCACTTTGTGCAACCATAGCTTGCAAGATTTTTAATCTCCCACATTTCCCCAGACACTGTATCAAGTGAGTTGACGGGGTGATGATGAGCTTTCATTGGCTAGTGTGAAAGGGAATTCGCTTGGGAAAATCATAAACCGTCCATGTGAAGTTTGTCATCATATTACTCGTAGGCTATCCTGTCGGCACTAGGAAGCATCACTTTGTACGCCAAGTTCAATTGTTTGCGCCTTTTGATTCCATTTTTGAATTCTAATCAAATGGAAGACAAAGTGAAGGAAGGGAACCCTCTTTATGTTTTATTAGCATTGCAATATTTTTTCTTCGGCTATGATAAATTAAACGTAAACTGATTTAGCGGATCGCTGCCAACCGCAGTTATTTACAGGTGTCTGCATGGACCCTAGGCAACATCTAGGTTCAACCTTATACAGATGAAACGGTATAGCAAGTGTTAACAATGAAAAGCCGTGTCATGTGTGATGGCGCCAAACCATTTACAGCAACAGTAAAAGTTGATTTGCCTACAAAAATTCATTTGTTTCTTTTTATTGTCTGATGTCTTTAGGTAAGATCGAGAACTAACTATCGGAGGCTTTCGGCACTTCTCCTAGGCTCTTCGATGCAATAATTCATGCAAGATGTGTAATTCGTCCATTTTATGTTTCTTCTTATTTGAAAGCTTAAATATGAGGGTCTTAGGAAAATATACAGCATAACAAAGCATTCAAAATTTGGCCAAACACAAAAGTGAGGTCATTGGTCGTCAGCGCCACCAACATAAAAATTCTTTATCAATACCCAATGTGACACATGTCCACTGATTTTACTGTAGAAGCCACAGCCTCAACAATCTCCTCTATTTCATTTGTGGTTGGTTGCAATTGATGGTGAATGCAAACCCCACAGGTAATTTTTGAGACGATGCGAGCCTACGTCCCCACTTCAGAAGGGTTCTTGTAATGAATAAGTTATTTCACGTCTTTAAACTTTATCGAGAAGGAAGATTTCGGTCCTAGATACATGACTTTCAGCAAGGAATTCTAACAAACAAGTGGCTCTAGAGGTCTGCAAAATCGCACACGCTTGAACAGCACACATCCTTTGGTGGCTAAAATGGTAAAAATCTTAAAATTGTAAAGCAGATAGTGAGGTGGTGGAACATTTGGTAACAACCAGTGACAGGTCAGACATTGAAGGACAATTTAAACTCTGCTAGATAACAGCTACGAAGTAACGAACCATCAGTCTCTTTGTCTTATCCCTAATTATATCCGCTTTATGCTTCCCACTTGACGTGGATGACAGCACTCGCCTCCGATATCCCCATTGAATATGGCTACAAACGCTAGTTAGCTCTATCCCATTTAACACTTTCAAGGACAGTGGTTCTTCGCCAGCATGGTACGCCCAGCATTGAACGACTCGTCACCGAATTCGAGCAATCCCTTAAAAGCATTTTTGTTTAGCGAGTTGTTCTGCTATCGCGAGCTAAATTTTCTTATAGCCGTGGACAACATGTCTGAAGTGAGTTGCCTATTAGTACTTTAGCTGTGGAATGAAGTAGAATTCGGTTAACAAATTGGACAAATCTTACTCTCCTGTTTATTGTATAGGGTTCATGATGAAGGGTATGAGAGTACAGTGTGGAGTATCATATCAATGGACTGTCTGTGCCTTATAGAGCATGTATGGTGCAAAGAGTAGAACCAGTGACAAAACCGACTTTCTGGTCGCCTACTAGTACTAGGAAATCGGACCGAAACCACCTATTTGGTGGCTTTAGAAAGCATTTTAAGAGGGTGAATAAATAAAAACCGGCGACGAAGTCTCGGGTTAGTAAGCTGAATCGCAACCAACATTCTAACCTGATACAGCCTTCCATCAGAGGATAACTTGGGTGATGTAGAAATGGTGCCCAAAGACTTGATTTTGATGTGTATTAATTAAGCTTTTACTCAGCCATAAGGAAAGTAGAGAACTGAGCCCCATCTCTCTATTCCCACAAATTGCTGATGGGCCATTACTTAAAGTAGCATTTGCACTCCGCCTCAATTTGACTTTGATCACCTTCTTGACTGTCTATGATTTTAGCCTAATCGTAAACGTTTTTCGCCTGTGATGTCTCTGAGATTAGGCGTTTCTAGGGAGCACAGTGCTACCTAAGTTATAATCTTTAGTATATGGATAAAAGATCTAAACGAAGCGTACTATGAGAAACGCAGTACCTCAAGAATCTATCACTTATCCTTCTACCCTAGTACTGGAAAAATTTTGAAGGATGGCAAACTGAAAATATTTTCAGCCAACGAGTTTGAATTTGAATAATACTAGGGAAGAGGTCTTAACTCAAGCGCATGCCACTCCGATTTTTAGCGCAGTGTTGATCGGAAAATGAATATAAGTGTAAAATTACTTGTTCAAGTGGCAAAATCGTACCGACCCTTTAGGATGCAGGCACGCATCAGATGTGTGAAGGTGACGTGAGCGAGAGGTCGACGAACCGGTGCCTCGGTGCAGTTCAATGCGTCCGTGACTATCAGCTTCAATCCTCAAATGTTCGGATGAGCTAAAAGACGGAAATGAGAAGGATCAATAAGAGTCTATAGTACTATTTTACGTTTAGGAGTACGTCTTCCCTCTCTTTGAGAGGTTATGGAAGAACCGTCCCTGTTAGCGTTTGCATGGACTGGAAGAATGCACTAAAATATGTGATAGCTAGCTCACGCCCTGGTTATGAGATTCCCCTCTCCCTTGTTCTTTCTAGTGTTCTAAAATATAGGTGATATCAAATTAAGGACTTAAAAACAACCATTTCTCATGGACAAAATCATTTGTAATTCAAGTAAGTTGACTGCATGCTTCTCTGAATCGGAATTCATAAATGAAATCAAAAGCCCATCTATATGGGTGACTCCTTATAAACCCCAAATTTGGCATCGCTAATTTAACTGTACCTTAAAGCCACTACAAGTTTATTCTCTTAGCTAAATATTTGTTTCTACCCTTGAGGTTTGTAATTAAGTTCATCAATGTAGGTAATGTCCTTATAGAAGAAGAATCAGTGTGAATTTTTCGGCAGAAATATTAGTGATTAGTTCCAATGAAAGTTCTGAAGGCTGCCTTAGGCAGTACCTGCCCAATTTGAGCTAGCCCAATCGAAATAATCAAGAATTAAATTAACCACCATATCTGGTGCTGAAAAAAATTCCTTTCAAGGTAGTTTAAAGTTGCCCATGTATTCTGGTAAAATAGGGCTCTCTAAGAATTGCAGATTACCTTGACCTTTGATATTGGGGGTGCTAACTCGTTTTACACGAACAGCTAGATGATAATGGACTAATTTGACACGGATTCTAGAGCCCACCCACTCTCTTCCACTTATCCAGTGCTTTAGACCTGCCGATCATTAAGCACTAATCGTAGATGCAAAAAGGCATTAGAGTTTCTCCCCTTAAAAATGAGGATTGAAGTCGTTTTCAAACCTCTAACAGTGACAAAATTACACACCAATATGCATTCCACAAAGACCTCAAACAGTTTGTCCTGGTTCGTTGAGGAACTACCTAAAAGCAAGTGCACCGCATTGGCAAAGACCCTCGGATGTTGGTTATGACGAAGAGAGTACTACGTGTAATAGAGTGACAAAAACTTGCCAACGTCTGCATTACTTAGTACGTGGCTTATGCGCACGTGAACACCCTTGGCTAGTGGCCTCTACCGATTCCCCATACCACTTTATGCTGATTCAAACCATCTGTTTCACCACTCACGCCAGCTAGGACAGTAATTTCTTGACAAGTTCACTTCCAATCCTTTCAAGCTATAGTACCATTTGGTGTTCTAATTACCACCATCGGCACTAGAAGGTCTTTATGAGAATGGCGCATCTGTCTTTGACCAGTTTACCTAGGAGATTCTCCAAATTTCTTAAAGGTTCGCTGGGGCACATTTTTGAGCCATGTTGTTCTGCTACCGCGTAAAACGTGGCAACTCCCCTCCAAGTGCGACAAAGCAAATTCGGCACTGTTAGTTTGCATCTAACAGGCAAGATTGCTCCCATTTATAGAAAACAACCAAATGCATAAGTTTGGACTGTGTATAGCACATAGCACCCACTGACCTGCTTCCTATATCTGGTCGAACGTGCTCGCTTGGCAAAAGCATTTCCTCCCAAACACCAGAAATTCGATTTGTTTCCCTTCGGCAGTGGACGTGCACTGGAGCATTGCTCTCATTCGTGTGGCACCCATTAGCATGCTAAGCCTACTTTATTTAACAAACTCGTTCTTTCGTTGTATACTCAAGCGTTCACTTTAACAAACTTATGTTATTTTAGTAATTTTGACATCATTTGCAGTCATTTTATTACGAATAGTGACTTCAGGTGCTACGGATCCCTTGCTTTAGGCTCGCTTCTGAGAAGGCGTACCACCACTCACAACTTAGACGGGGTCAACAGAAATCCGCAGAGCAGCACGTCTCAATGGCAAATCGAATCATCCGGAAGGGTGACGGTGGCGCAGCGAGATAGGTCATAGCCCATGGCGTAAATTGAGATTCTTGACTGACGTTTTGCAGCTTCGACTTCAGCACATGGTATGCCCGACCCGAGAGGTGGGGCGCCCGATCCGGAGAGGAGTTAATTCTGTGTTAATTAGGATTTGTGAGTGGATCAGTGATGTGAAAACAGTGGATACTGAGTAGACTTTTGGTCGAGAGGTGTATTATCACATCTTGGAAGGGCTTCCAGTTTATCCGGAGGCTCTCTTCTGCTTGCATGTTGCTGTATGGCACGTAGATAAGCTCGGTAAAGTCTTTGTGTCGGAAGGAGTATTTGAGGAATTCAGGAGCCATAATTTTGTACGCTATTTGAAAGTTATATTCAGCCTAAAATGTAAAGAAGAACTACGCATGAACCAACATAGGCACCTGAATTTGTTCTCATTTGGATTTGACCTGATACTTAATCTATGCATTTTCATTAGCTACTGGGATTGAATGCTTGCATAAGATTCAGGAATGGCTAAGTTTCATTTTAGTATTCATGGATGGCCAAAACAATAGACAAATGCTATAGATGGCAATGAATGTTACCATACCGACTTTGGATCAAAAAATGCAGATGGCAAGAAAATATTGCATTGAGCTACACCGAAACAGGCACGAACTTTATAAACACTGGGCACACGAGTTGTCACTTGCTGTGTTTCGTGTACTTTCGGGCCTCAGTGGTGTCATTGCCCCACATATGAATAAGTTGCAAAGTTGTTGTAGAGAAGTTCCATCATCTGGGATCACTTGACTCAGGGCGGTAGTAGTCAAGCTTCCCTCGGCGCTTAAGGACCGCAATGTCTCATTGGCTTTCGGGATAAAATAGCACTTCGACAACACATTTTCGATTTGCTGAGAAATGTAGCAATTTAACTGCTAGTCTAACTCTCGGTTTTGATAATGGGTGACCTGGAGCTCCGACAGTGTGCCTTCGCTGAGCAGCCTGGACTCCGAGCCCTGTCAGAGGCCCACAAACCCTTGTATCCTCATTAGTCTGTGCACTCAACGCATTCATACCTTTTCTTCAAATAATTTGCATAATGTTTTAAAGGGAGCTTGAACAACCACAGTGAGTATGTTGAAGACGTTGTCGAATGTCATGTCTATCACTCGATTCGGTCACTGTTTCTTAACCCAGCAATCGGCTCTGTGTCCCGCTCTTAATCTGTTTCTCTTCCACTGATCGTACCTCGGAGAAATCATATCGAGACAGTGCAAAATACGAGGATGAGGATGGAGTTGGAGTAAAGCCATATCCCACACTTTCCTCTTTCCTCATTCCAAAAGGCCAAACATCTCACACGTGGGACTTGCGACTCTATGAGGTACGAGGCATATGATGCTAAACACGAGCTGCGAGGCGCAAGAACAAAATATGGCCTCTCTGCTCACTGTCTCATTCATCGGTCCCAATTTTTGTCTGATTCGTGTCACACCTTTTGAAGACATGTGATTAGCAGCATTAATTGGGCAAACACAAGTTTGGCTTGGATGAATGGAAATGAATGATCCACACTATCCACACGCAATACAAAATTGCCAAAGTTTTGCTCAAACCTAATCTACAGCAGCTAACAAGCAGTTGCTCTGATCCATGCAGCAGCCCCGTCCTTAGTGGCCTTTTGGCGGAAGAAAATACAATGCTTAAAATTGACAGCCTAAGAGTGGAAGAGGGATTAGCTTCCCCTTGCACGGAGCAGCTCTGGTTTGATCCCATTGATGATAGCTCTGCAGGTACACCTAACCGGGTCTTACAGGGAGCACTTTGACCTCCACACGTGCAATGCACTTGTTGTTGAGTGCTAAGTAATTTAAAGTGCAAAAACCCTTTCAGTTTTCGTTTTTAGTCTAATATAATACCACGGTAGTGATTCTATGATGACTGTGTACTGCTTACAAAAGTCAGCTACTAAAGTATCGGTTATCTACAAGGTTGCATATCGCCTTGTACAAGACTGCTTAATTTTCTAGATGACGGTCATTCAGACCATTTTTAGACCAATTATTCTACATCTGTTTAAACTAGCCCGGAGTAGTAGATATTGTCTAGAAACATTAGATTAAATCAAGAACGGCCATTGTGGAGTAGTTCAGCATTATCTCATCAGTCATCAGGACATCCGCACTCGCGACCTCATCGTTTCGGCAGCGCGAACTGTGCGTGAGTTGTTGGCGAGAGGTCGTGGCTAAATTGGCGACCAATGCAGGGCAACTTTGGGATAATCTTTGAGATGCAGGCATTGGGCCTCAACGTGGGACAATGTGTCGATGAAGAGCAGAAGTTTCATTGCCAGATGTTCAATAAGCAGGGGATCAAAAGGATAATTGATAGCAAACTCATTTGTTTTTTGCTTTGACTACTAGGAAATGCGGAAATCCACGTGTCTATTCCGATGAGGCACGTGTGGTCATGGTCATTGACTTAGCAACAGACTTCACTGCATTCAAAGCAATTGTTCAGGCCTATCCAACATCCTGACAGGT